>CM031241.1:108499490-108749490 GCA_018340775.1 Taxus wallichiana var. yunnanensis | reverse complement strand
TTTCTCCAAAATAACAATTGACATCATCACATGCGTCATCTAAATAAGGAGGACATACTAGCCTCCCTCAAAGCCCATGGGAGAGAGGAGAAACATGCCTCCAAGAATCACAATGTGGGGTAATGGAAATAAATACTAAACCCAACACTTAAGAAAAAAAATTAAGTTTAAATCCAACATTAGAACAAGAAGCTCCATGCTTCAATTGGTAAGGACAAGGGTTAAAAAGTCATGATTATCCAAAGATCACATGTATGCAATAATTTATTAACTATTCCAAGTATCCACAAAACCACCAAAATCTCCATATCATTCCCATAGACCTAATCTCTCCTTGCCTTCTCCTTGCCTATGTTTTTCAAATCTTGGAGGTTTCCTTAACAAGGATGGGAGATGGTTTACAAACCATATGGAAATACATCTACCTCTTTTACCAAATTAAGGGAGTTTAGTAAGAATCCCAACAAGGATTTCCCATCAATCCTTGTGGGAGTAAGAGGGATTCAAATATTTTTCCCAAAAATCCACTTCACAAAGGGGGTGGATGGAGAAAAAAATAGGAAAGTAGAAACAACCAAAAACAAACCCAACATATCCTTTCAACACCCTCAAAAATAAAAAATTATGCAATATTTCATTTTTAAAAAAAAAAAAAAACAAGTTATAAGGTATGAGGCCTACCTCACAACAAGAGAGTCCAACTCTAACTTATAAGTACAAACCGCAAACTCTATGACTTGCAAAATATCCCTTTCTCCCAAAATATCTAAGACAAAATGATCCAAGAATCCCGCCCACACTCTTAAATGGAGGGTTAAACAAGACAAAGGTCTATAAAATAAAATAAAAATGGGATAGTGACACATGTCACCCATCCCATCCCAATTCCAAGTCACCCAAATGTCCCTATCAAGAACAAAAAAATGTTAAATGAAGATAAATTTTTAAAAACAATAAATCAAAACAATGAAGCATCCTAAAATCCTAAGCCTTGCAGAAAATGAAAACATAAATGTTGATGGAGACAAAAGATAGGTCAAAAGGGGGTAAAAATAAGTTTTTAATCCTCATCAAGTGTTAGAGAAGGTATTTACTTTAGCTCATGTTCACCTAGGTTCTTTATTTACCTTTATTTTATTTATCCTCACCCACTTATGT
This sequence comes from Taxus wallichiana var. yunnanensis, assembly GCA_018340775.1. Classification (NCBI taxonomy): domain Eukaryota; kingdom Viridiplantae; phylum Streptophyta; class Pinopsida; order Cupressales; family Taxaceae; genus Taxus; species Taxus wallichiana. The sequence continues at coordinate 108,748,332 of CM031241.1, read as the reverse complement.
GTGTCGATATTTGTTTTTATTTATTTAGATATTAGGGGGATATTATCTAGTTGTTAGGTATAGTTCTTTCCTTGATCTCTATTTCTTTCCTAAATCTATGAAATTGACTAGTTCTTTGATGACTAGTTCTTTACTTAATTTATGGCTTGATCTACAACCTCGACCGGTTCTTAGATTGTTATTCCTTGCCTATGTAAGCAAGGACCATTCTCATTGTATTTCATTGAGTTCCATGATAATATATGATATTGTTGTTCATTTGTTTGCAAAGGTTTATGTAAAGTTATTCAATGCGAATTACTTTCACACCCATTAAAATCCTTAGCCCTTGGTCATATGGTATGGTCATATGAGGAATTAAAGATTGTGATTCCTAGTAGTAGGTGATTAACTCCAGCCCCTTTAATTTTATTTGTGTGATGAAGGCAAGATCATTTTAATTTGTTTTAGTAGCAATTAAAATAAATAACAGAGCATAAACTTGTAAATCTTGTATCTTATGATCGGCAACTCGAATTTGAGTTCCATTTTTTTGCAAAAGTTCTTGTTTTTTCATTCTCTTTCCATTGGAAATATTTATTTTGAGAATTGTGCTATAATTATAAATTACCATAGTGTAACACACACTCAATTATAAAGTGCCAAATTTGGAGGGTATCATGGATGCTAAGAACGATATGATTTTCTCTACGAAGTGTGTGGACTTCAAGAGGATGTTATAAAATATCTAGATTAAAATAGATCACTCAAGAAGAAAAATTCTCTTCTACAAGCACTCATTCACGATAAGGATACAATAATACACTCCCTGTAGCAAAAAATTGCTAGCTTGCAACATCGCCATCATATTATGGACATTTATATCCACGATCCTAGTCCACTTACAACTATTTCTCTTGTACCCATTGACCTTGATCTTTCATGTTTTAAGCTTGTTTCCACTCTTGATGCTCCTAATCCTATAAGGATTCTTATTGCATGTTCTTCTGATTTTGTGCCTATTGTAGTTACACATGTTGTGTATCCTACTTCTGCTCACATGGATGGCTCTTTCGAGAAGCATACCACTGCATTCGGTTCTCACATGCTCCGTTTTATGGGTTTCACTAGAGGAGGTATTGGAAGACATTTACAGGGTTTTGTTTCTCTTATTCCACATGTTAAGTGGAATTATCACCATGGCATTGGTCTTCGAGTAGTTACTTCATTGGGATCACACATTATCAGAGCTCCTAATTTTGTTCACTCAACTCTTATTGAGGATCATGAGCTCCACATGAGTTTTGCACCTTCAATCAGGCTTGAGAAACTTGAGATTTTAGATATTAGACATGATAAACTTGACACACATTCTGATGTTCCTTTGCATGAACCCATTGTGCATTTTACACCAAGTCATATACATGCATCTTCTTCATACATCCGTGTTGATTTGGGGTGGATATATGATTACTCATGGCGGCAACATAGGCCTTCGTTGAGAGGACTCTATAGGTGTGGCTCCTCCACCATCCATCCTCTTAATCCACTTTCTATACCTCCTGTATTGTAATGCTCTTTGTTTTGATAATTTTTAAAGAGTTGAGTGTATCTCTCTTATTGGTTGAGAGATTTTATATCTGCATTTTCAACATTTTTGGCATGTTGACAATCTCTCTTATTGGGGAGATATTTTTGTAAAGCCCAATGTTATTTTGTCAGTGTTCGAGTAGTTGATTTTGGGAAACTCATACATATATGTGGTGTCACTCTACCCATTTAATAGTATGGGAGGGTGTGGTGTTGATATAGCTTCTTTGGGTTTCATGTACTTGCCTTGTTACCATGGATTTATTATATTGTGGCACTCCTATTTATTTGGATCTTGTGTCCTTACCTTGTTTCCTTAGTTGATATTGGATTGTGGAACACCTATTTTTAGGAGATTGGTGTTTTTATTTACATTTTCGACATCACTCCATTGATGATCTCCTTGTATGGAGTTATTCTGTGAAGCCCAATGTCGCTTGGTTTTGAGTTCTATGATCGAGAAGTGGATTCGCACTACGCTGCACACCAAAATTCTTCAACATTGACGGATTTTTAGACAAGCTTCTTGGGATGCCTTGCAGTGGTTTCTTACTCTCATTACTTTGTTGTTATCTTTGGTTTTGGGTACCTTGCGGTGTCCCTGTTTCCTAGTTATTGTACATGAGTACCTCATCGTGCCTAGTTTCTAGGACTCGTACTATGGACATGCTACTTCTTTTTGGCCCATATATTCCCTTGAGGGGGATGTTAGAGTAGGTATTTACCTTTTCTCATGTTCACCTAGGTACTTTATTTACCTTTATTGTATTTATCATCACCCACTTATGTGTGTGGATATTTCTTTATTTATTTAGATATTAGGGGGTATTATCTATTTGTTAGGTATAATTTTTTTCTCAATCTATAGTATTGAATAGTTGTTTCCTTGATCTATGGTATTGACTAGATCCTTTATCCTTGATCTCTAGTTCTTTCCTAAATCTATGGACGTGACTAGTTCTTTGATGACTAGTTCTTTCCTTGATTTATGGCTTGATCTACGACCTTGACTAGTTCTTAGAATATTATTCCTTGACTATATAAGCAAGGCCCATTCTCGTTATATTTAATTGAGTTCTATAATAATATATGATATTATTGCTCATGTGTTTGCAAAGGTTTATGTAAAATTATTCTAGTGAATTACTTTCATCTTATTGATCGTGGTGTTTAATTATCATTTGTGTTCTTGGCTTGGTACGATATGGTTATCGCTCCTTTTAGGAATAGCCCCTTGTACCCATAGGGATGGTCCTTGGAGCTCATTATAAGGAAAATATAGCCCCAAATTTTTGACCACCATTCAAAATTTCAAATTTTTGTCCAAATTCGAGATTTGGGAAAAAGTGACCCTTTAAGATGGGTGGTAGGCCCACCTTTTCCACGATTAGGTGGAAAAATCCCACTTAATCAAGGATAAAGTAAACTAATCCATCATAAACAAATGGGAAGAAATTATCTCTCACAAAATAAAAACATATTTCAAGATAGATAATTTAAATGGAGACAAGGAAGCTAAAGGTGACCAAAAATAACTCAATAAACATGCCAAGAGGACGAATTCCATATTTCCATCCTTATTCAAGAACATAATAATATAATTACAAAAACAATGGGGATCAATTTTTCCTAAATGACCTATTGTGCAACTTGGATGTGGAACCACCGAATCCCATGTTCTCCTCTCGGTGAAACCTATAACATGCAAACACAATTCACACATCACACCTTCTCAATGCTAAAAGATAAATAAAATGATACTAAACATTTCAAAATGATCCAATCGAGCATATTATAATCCATCCAAATTAATTATGTAACATCCATCCATTAATGAGATATATAACCATGACCACAACTATCTAGGATATATCTAAAATATAATACAAGTAAATATTAAATCAAAAATATCCAAATCATCACATCTAAATCAAGTAATAATGATAAAATCCTTGAATTGTAATTGTATACAACATACATCATCCTCCCAAGAAAAGTTAGCAAATAAGTGCGAATATAAGAACAAAAATCATAATAATGTTCAAAATAAAAATTGTAATAGTAATGTATATTATTTATCCATACAAATAATATAATGAGTTAGCATAAAATAGAGAATAAATTTTGGTGAGAAAAAAATCCCACTCTCTTAGAAATAGACTTCCTCTAGGAATTCACTACAAGAGGCAAGGGTATCAATCCCTCAATGGTGTCACATCTACCCAAGTAGTAGATGTATCATCTCATCTATCCTACTAAACCATAACTTAGTCCAAGTCTTAACTCAAGGGATAATACAAAATACACATGGTTTGTAGTGTCCACTACCCTTCGATCTCCACCTACAAGGCCAAATAACCCAAAACTTGAGAACCATTTGGCACATACTTCCACAAAATTGAAACATTGAAGACATCATGGGTGTGGGATTGGTATGGTGATAATGATAGGTTGTAAGAAACGGGCTATTAACATTCAAAATATCAAACAGATCCACAAATTGAGGGGAAATATTAGAGCCATTTCCAAAATGGATTGGACTCTTGTGAGGATGCACTATTAGAAATACATTTTCCCCTACCGAGAAGTGACGATCATCCCTATTTATGTTTATATACACCATATGGCATGCTCGGACCTGATCAAGACATCGTCTAATGGTAATAATATGTTGTTTTATATCATGAAGGAAAGATGGAACATGAACTATCCTTTTCATCTAATCTAACCCAACTTTAAGGTTTCATGCACGAAATCCCATAAAATCATCTTAAAGTACCATGCTAATCGAGTTATGGTAACTATTATTATAGAAAATATCAACAATATATAAGTAGTCTTACCTTTTTCTTTCCTAGTCCGTGAGATACATCCTCAACATATCCTCAAGAACTGATTCACCCTCTATATGTTTCCATCTATCATGGGGTGATAGGAAGAGCTGAAAATACTATAAGTGCCCAATAATGACTTAGAATATGTCTAAAAATATGACGTATAAATTTAATCCTGATAAAAATAATCATCTTTGGGATAGTGAGCAATCTCACAATGTCATCTAGAAATACTCGCTCTATGGTGACTACATCATAAGTGACCTTTGTAGGTCTGAAGTAGGAACAATGTATTATCATATTCATTGTCACCATGATGGAATCATGATGATATGATTATGTAGTAAGACCAAAAACACAGTCTATGGAGAGCATGTCCAAGTTCCACTCTAGAATGTCACATGGATAAAGAACACCTACAGTGCTAAGAGTGTTCAAATATCACCCTATGACATTTCGACAATAGGATACAAATTTTTCAATGTTGTGGCATACTCTATCCAATAATCCAACTATCTCAATTTGGATGCATCTTCTTCACCTAGATGAGCTATATATAGGGCTTAATTAGCCTTTAAAAGTACAAATATGTGTAAATTCTCTTCCTTAAGCACACTAGTATGTCTCTAAAATTCAACCATTTTATTTTCCCACTAAGGGCCTCTATGTATCAACCTCTTTCTTACCCCCTCATAAAATATTTCATCAAGAAGATGCTAAAGGATTGTGTCTTGAAGGTCTAAATGAAGAGCAAAACAACTAGCTCGTGTTGTTTCCTACTCAAAACATCAGCGATGAAAATATCATTTCCTTAATATAATGAATAAATATTTCATACTCATGAAGGAAATCCATCCATCGCCATTGAGGAGTGTTAAGATTAGATTGTGATAAGATGTGTTCTAAACTCATGTGGTTATTCCTCAAAACAAACAGTCTACCCTAAAGAATTTGACTCTAATAGATTAAGGCATGCACTACTACCACAAGATCAAGATCATGGGTAGGATAATAAATCTTCTAATATTTAAGGTTACACATGACTTAAAGTCAATTAAATTCTTCTCCTGCATGAGAATTTCCTCAAGTCCCTTCAAAGAAGAATATGTACAAACCACAAAACCTCCCAAGGGTTAAAAACTACAAGAATAGATGCGTAAGTCAAATCCTCCTTCAACAACTAAAAATCGTGATCGACACTTATTTGAAAAAATGAACTTATTCCCTTTATGTTGAAGGGAAGTGATCAAATGTGAAATCTTGGAGAAGTTCTAAATAAACTGTGATAATACCCATCCAAATCCATGAAACTCCTAAGCTTTGTAACTATGGTGGGTGTTATCCAATTGAGGATAGCATAGATATTCAATGGATCTAAATTAATACCCTTTTTAGAAATGATTCATCCCAAATAATGAGCCTTTCTTTGAAATAAGACACACTTCTCTAAGTTCCCATATAGCTTGTGTTCCCTCAAAACTATAAATTTTTTCTCAAATTCTCCTTGTGATCCTCCACTAAGCATGAAATGTCATCGATAAAACTAAGACAAACTGATCCAAATTTTCCTAAATACACCATTCATGAGACTCAAAAATATTGTAAGTGCATTGGTCAAAGAAAAGGGAGCCATTTTGAACTCATAGTACCCATAACTAGTCGAAAAACTTGTCTTGTGGATATCGCCTCTGCACTCTCGTAGTTGATGGTACCATGACTTAAGATGAATCTTGGTTTTATCAAACAAATAAAAAATCATACGAAGTGGTTATTGGTTCTTCATTATCACCTTGTTCAACTTTCTAAAATTGACCCACAAGTGAAGGGACATGTCTTTCTTCTTTACGAAAATCATAGGTGCACCCCAAGTGGACACAATAGGGTTGATGAGGCCCTTCTCCAACAACTCCTGTAATTGAATCTTGAACACATGAATCTAAGGATTCGTCATCCTATAGGGTTGTCATGATACTAAATTAGCACCCAATACCATGTCAATAGTGAAATCCACTTATCTACATGGTGGAAAACCATGAAGTTAATTAGAAAACACATCTACATACTCTATAAAAACCGGATGATCATTTTTTTGGAAAACTAATTGGAACCTCCTTCGACTTATCAATGATCAAGATAGTGAACATATAACAACCCTTACACATCCTTTTGAGTTACATGGCAGAAATAATATGCACGGAAATGGGTCTCTGACCTTAGAAATCACTACCAAACTAACAAAGTCATCTTGGTACTCAATGAACTTGTTACAAAAGTATAATTTATCCCGATGAAAAAATGAGCTAGTTAATTCTAAAAATACCTCGTGTGAACCCATAGGTACAGTCTGGAGATCTAAAGTAGTGGGAAAAACAAATATCTAGTATGTAATATATCGAGATATCAACGATGAGTTTGATCCAATTAGCGAACTATACATGCCATATATCGACTTCCTAGATTCCACCATCCCACACCAATCCACTACACAAGGTGATATAAATGAGTCATATGTACTAAAATTAAATAATACGTAAAAATACCCTCGTGATAGCTATGGTCTCAATGACTATGATCTAGTGCTTCTCCCGATAGTTCTCTACCGCAGAAGATAGACAAGATGAGCATGACTCGCATCACCTACTATTTAATTTGACATTGGTAAATTTTTTCTATAGAAAAATTAAGGTATTTGAAGAAATTTTTGGGAATAATGATCATGATCTCCACAAATAAAGAACCCTAATTTTTTTTTTCGTGTGTGACCTAACAAAACTTTGTTGAGATGATCCCATGGAAAACACTAAGGTAGACTATTTAGTGTGAGATGGATATGTCTGGTTCCCACCTTGACTCATGTCTCTACCAAAACAAAGGGAAATGTGGGACACAAGAATGCACCCCCATCCCTTTTTGGCCCTTGGTCCCCATGCAACCAGGTTTGAGCCCCAGAAGAAGGCGGTCAAAAACAGTGCTTGATCTTTCGTAAATGATTCTAGGAGCTCCATAAGGATTTACAAGGAAAAATACTCATTTTAAATCAATAGAATCCTCTACAAGATGGAATCATCATATTTTTACAAAACTCTTGGTGCTTTTTCAGGATCCCTTTCTTTATAGGGACAATCAAGATCTTGATCCAAAAGGGGCCATTCAAGAGATTTAAAAAATAAAATAAAAGATAATACCCATCCCATTGATCTTTGAATGATTTTTTGAGTCAAAATCATATAAATATTCACCCAAACAGAGACCTTCAGAGCCCATGATATGGCGTTTTAAATTCTTTTCCCAAGGTAGTTTTTTTATGTACTTAGTCAAATTTTTGAAGGAAACATGTCAGCATGAGGATGAGGTGCATTTTTATGTCCACATTACACCTTTCCAAAGGGATAAGATGTGAAAAAAATTGCGCCCCCCTCCTTATATTACTATAGTTCATCATACGAGCTTCCAAAGACCTCCAGGTGCTTGTTTTGAGCTCCCTCCTCTATTCCTCCTAGCTAATGATTGATTGACACTTGGAAAGATCAGGCCTAGGAGAATTTTTGTGAACCTATTGTCCCAAAATCAAAGGGACAATGGGGAAAAATTTCACCCCATCCCCTCTCTTTATTTTCAAAATATTGAAAAGCGGGAATTAGCCATTTTTTGCTCTTTCTCCCACCATCTCTTCATCTTCTCCCAAAATTTTGCCATTTTTTATTATAGGTGAAACAGGGTTGAGGGGGCCTACCCCTTACAAGTCAGAGCTCCAAAAAGAGAAGATAAGACATTACATAGCATTCAAAAAGAAACATATATATCGACTATTACATCCGAGCTCCTCCATGAGCATATAGACCAAATTAAAACACATCAAAAAGAGTAATAATAATAAAGATAAAACCACAAACTAACTAAAAACAAATTTAAAAGAAAAACAATATAATAACAACCACCCCGAAAAACATCAATTTTTGGCCTTTTCCAGACCATCCAACACTTTCACCCATTCCTTTGATAGAGACTCAATGTTGACCCCCAACGATGTCAGGTCACATCCAACAACATCCCCTTTTCTTTTCTTCAAATTTCCATGCTCATCCATGAGCCTGTAAGCATTGGCCAATTGACCAAGGGTCTAGAGATGTTGCAGAGTGGATTTCATAGTGACAACACTCCATTCCATATAGCTATGTAAAATAGCTTTGATGTGATCCACCTCATTTGAGAGGTTGTTGTAGTTGGCTTTCATAATTTCAAGCTCACCCCCATTACTTGATTTTCGCAACATCTTCGACCTGCATTTTCATTTTGTGTTAGTCATTAAAGAGGAACTAAACAAAACTCTTTGTAAGCCTCATATCACCCTTCATCTCTTCAATATCCATGGCCATCTTGGCAAGATGATTATCCCCTTTCTCAGGACCCACTTTTCCCAAAGCTTCCATCTACTACTCCAATTGGGCATTCACATGAACCTGATTTTCCTGCATGCTTGATTCACCTTTTGTTTTGATAGACTGACTAGGAACATGCTTTGATTTTAGCTCTCTGAGATTCTAAGTGGCATCAATTTCCATGACATCCTTATCATCCCCGATGAATCTCCTTCCTAAGACTCCAAACCTTCACTAGAATCCTCCTCCTCCTCCTCCGAGTCTTCTTCCTCATCATAAGCCTCAAGATATTTCATGAGGGTACCTGATTTATCAATATCAAGAGAAGATATTTTAACTAGGGCAAGGATAAAACCTTGGTGAAGGGGGACAACAACTCTATTGTTTTTAAACTGGGCAATGGAAGCACTCAGAGAGAGGAACAAAAATACGAAAATCAAAACTATGGCCATGACGGAAATAATTAAGCATAGGAAGATGGTAGGCATAGATACACTTATGATGGCCTTCTAGGGTAAGAAACTGAATAAGGGATAAAGCCACATCATCAAAAGGCTTGGGTAAAGTAGAGCGAAGAAAACTGGAAAAATGAGTGGTGAGTTTTTCATTACCTTGCAAGAAAATAGCTTCAGCTCATTCGTGGCTTCCTTTTTAGGCTTATAAACCTCCCTATCATCAGCAAGAACACCCATCACTTTTGTGAAAGACTCCACTATAATCTTGATATGAACACCTTTCATGTCCACAACTACCCCTTTTTAGTTGTCTTCCAAGATCTGAAAAAGTCCTTACTCAGGTTTTCATAATGACCTTCAAAGATTTTAAGAAAGGTGAGAAACCCTTTCTCTCGAACACTTCCATGACTTCCATCTTAACCCCATCTAGATCAAAAGGCTCAGTTCTCACAAGATCACCCCCATTTAGAAATACGAGTACCAGTTTCACAAAAATCCTAACTTCAGATTATTCAAATGATATGAACAATCCCAACAATGTCGATGTTACAAGCACAAATAGAAATAAAGGCCATAAGGTGACATGAGTGTATCCAATCCCAAAGCTTTACATCATCCCACCATAAATTCACACGATTCAAATGGCTCTTATACATTATTACCTTACCATACCATGACCTATCATTATTACCCAATTGTGACATGTCCATGTTGATCTTTTTGGAGGTGTGCTCACACCTTAGTATCTAAAGCTTCTTCATCATGGATTAATGTCATCTCATGACAATTAACCCCTTTTAGAAAAATAGTCGGCGACAGAGTTTTCCTCTCTATAGATATGTTTAAAAGTAATAGTTTCAAACAAGTTAGAAATTTCCTTTATACTAGTTATCGAGTTTTGGATAGAGGTAAAAGTACTACCTTTACAAATAATGTTCAATGAGTCTCCTTCCACTTCCAATATTACAAATCCATGTTGAAATATATAGATACCCCCAATAAATAGTCTTCGCTTCAACAACATGATTCATTTGAATACCAAGATTGCAATGATACCCAAGAATGAATCTACCTTTAGAATCACGGAAGACCCCTCCACAACCAACTTTTCTGGGGGTTTCCTTTGGAGGCCCCATCGAAATTCAGCTTTATCCATTCCTTGTTAGGTTTCACCCAACCTTGGAGCCTAGGATTGTGTGTAGGAAGGTCAATTTGAGTAGGGCATAAACCCCAATTCTTAGATAATTTACTCTCAGTTTGAAGAATAGTTTTCTTATGTGGGCTATGTTTGAGAAGTTTGCATTAATAGAGTTAAAACAACAAGTTCCAACTTTATTTTCCGATTCCTTCTTCCCTTTAAAAATATGCATATTTCTCTCTTTCTAGATTTCCCAAGCTATGTGCATAATAGAAAGAGTCCATATATGTTTGATTCCTTGACTCCTAAAAGGGGGAAACCATTGGGACCACAATGTTTAATGGAACATGGGAAAACCCACTTGATTTCAAATAGGTTAAGAAGGGTGTTTCTAACCACTATCAGAAAATGGAAATGGAGGAATAGATGTAAAGATTCTTCAATATCTTTTTCACACAGAACACACCTATTCACCATATGAAAATTTATCTTATTACGATTGTTGACAACAAGGATTTTGTCATGAAAACCAGCCACCAGAACATATTGATCTTGGGAGTAACTTCTTTAACCCACACACTTTCCCATTTGAAGCTGTCAGGATCAACTTCATCAAGGAAAAAGGCATTGTAGGCACTTCGAACCAAGAAGATACCATTATCCTCTCTAGACCAATATAAGTTGTCATCTTCTAAACTCTCTTTATTAACAATAACCCCTCTTAGTTTGTTGTTAATAGAAGTGATATCATTGTTGTTATGTCCATCCAATTCAATTGTTTTCCATTGGCCCAGGGGCTCCTCAAAATTTAAGTAATCTTTGATCTTAGTCCCATATTTAACCACAACATCCTTATAGATGTTAGGAGAGATAACCTTAAGAGGTCTTTCTCCTAACCATTTATCTTCCTAGAAATTAACCACTCTCCCATTTCCAATCATCCATTTTCTTCCCTCGAGACAATGTATTTATCCCAATTTATAGATTTCCAAAAAGTAGAACCATTAAAGTCAGCATTGCTAAAGCACCATTCATTAGCTAGAAGATTTAATCAATATTTCTATCTTACGATGGAAGTTCACGTGATGTCTTCCTTAACCAATCTCCAAATCATTTTTGACAACGATGCCTTTATTCATTTTAGCCCAATCTCTAATACCAAGACCCCCCATTTTCTTTGGCCTACAAACCTTTCCCACACAATGAGAGGAATTATATCTTTTTTTTCTGAGCCACTCCAAAGGAATTATTTTTGGATACTCTCCAATTTATTAGCAATAGTAGAAGGTAATCTATAAATAGACATAGAGTACATAGGAAAATTTTGAATTGAGCATTTGAGAAGGACAAATTTACCTGCTTGAGATAAAAGTGAGCCTTTCCAACCTTCTAATTTCTTAAGAAATTTGTCTATCAAAAAATTCCATTCGAAATCTTTGGTTTTTCAGTTCCAATAATCATTCCCAAATACCTAGTAGGGAATGTTTTAGTCACATAGCCTAGAATACTAGAAATTTTGGCACATATTCTTTTAGGGGTATTGATAAAAAATATCAAAATTTTACCATAATTGATCATTTGGTCAGAAGCTTCCTCATAATATATCATCATCTATTTAAACTCTCTAGCCTCCGTAATAGTATCCTCTCCAACCAACATAGTTTCATCAACAAAATGTTGGTGAAAAACATTTTGTTATTAACAACATGACATATGCCTTTAATTATTCCTTCCAAATTAGACTTATTAAGAGATCTGTTGAGAGTTTCAACCATGATTATAAATAGAAAGGGAGAGATAGGATCTCCTTGTCTTAAACCTCTAGAGCTATTAAAAAAACCACAGGGAGTCCCATTGATCAAAACATAAAATTTAGCTATGGAAATACATGTCTGTATCAAAATCCTAAAGTCTTCATCAAATCCAAACTTGGTTAAGACCTTAAGAAGAAAGGACCAAGAGACACGGTCATAGGCTTTCTCCATATCAAGCTTAATGAACATAGCTTCCTTTTTATTTTGCTTGGCCGTGTGAAGAGTCTCTTGAATAGTGACAATACCATCTTGGATCTATCTTCCCATTACAAACCCTCCCTACTAATCGAAATAATGGAAGGTAGAAGAAGTTGAATTCTTAAAGCTAGGATTTTAGAACACATTTTTAGATACGGTACACATAGTTAGTAGGTCTAAAATTCTGAAGTCCATAGGATTATGATTTTTAAGGACTAAATCTAGAAAGGTGCTATTTAATTCATGAAGCATATTTTTGTTCTTGAAAAACTCTTGGATATCTTTGCACATATCATCCTTGAAATATCCCAAAAAGTTTTAAAAACGAAATCCGAGAAATCCATCAAGTCCCAGAGCTTTGTCAAGGCTCAAAGTCTTCAGCATAAATTCATTTTATTCCATTGAGGGAATCTTAGTGGGCATACTATTTTCAATCTTATTTATCATCTAAGGAATGCAATCCATAAAGTACTCTTCCTTATTGTTGTTTGAAGAACTAGTTGTAAAAATAAGTCTGCTAAAAGGAAGTGGAAACAAGTAGAATTTCCTTAGTATCGTGGGCATCACACCATATTCCCCTGTGACACACAATATTCTATCAGTTCTTCTCCTTTTAGGGTAGAAATGTGGAATAATTTTATGTTTTTTTCCCCTTCTCTAAGCCATTAAACCCTAGACTTATGTCTCTAGAAAGTCTCCTCTTTCAGAAGAATGTTGTGGTAATCAGACAATAATTCACTCTCTTTTTGTTGTCCTGCCTAAATACAATCATTATTTAGAGTTTCCAAAGTAGCCTGAAGGGAGGATATCTCATTTTCCAATGAATTATTTTTCTCAAAAATGTTACCAAAACATTTTTTATTCCATCCTTTCAAATTATTCTTAACATGAGAAAGTTTCTTAGCAATTCTAAACATAGTTGTTCCTTTGATTTTCACATTCCACCAATCTTTCATAAGATAAAAATTTCCTCGTTTTGTAACCACATCTTCTCAAATCTAAAGGGAGTTCTCCTCCTCTCTTTATCTTTGATTTGGAAAAGAAGCGGATTTTGGTCTGAACCAATCTGAGGGAGAGAAAAGTGGAAATCTTATTTATTCAACCACCCCCATGAAGTCAGATCCCTATCAAGTTTGACTTAAATCAATTGATCTCCTTTTCTCCTATTAGACCAGTGAATCTGCTACCCTTCAACTCAATATCCATGAGATTATTTTGTATAATAAAATCTGAAGATCTTCCATACTCTCAATTAAATCAATATTACCACCCTTCTTTTCCCCTGACTCATAGGGGTGTTGAAGTCAACCATAATCAGCCATTCAGTACCTTTAATAATGTTTTGAAACTTAGAGATTTTAGCCCAAAACATTTTTCTTTCCTTTATTATTTCGAGCATATATATTAGATTACACCCAAAATTCTTTAGATTTATTATCTGGAAATAACATAGCCATGTGATTACTTATTTTAATAATATGTGTACCTTTGAGCTTTTCCTCATTCCAATGACAATCATTTCTCCTACGTAAACCTTTTGAACTAACAACCACTCCCACAAGTCTCTTACAACACTTACATTTCGCTTCCAAAAAATATCCTTCCTCTATTTTAGTTTCCTAGTAAGACCATTATATCAGTTTTTGTTTAGAATCCAGTTCTTTTATTAACCTCCATTTCGCAGGGTTATTTAAACCCCTCACATTCCATGAAACTATATTCATTTAAACCCTTGGTTTTTGGTTCTTCTAAAGCTCCGTAAATCAAGTTTAGACTGAGTTCCATTGTCAATATCCTTTTTATCTCTTCTTTTTCTTCCAACCTTCTTAGTAGGTCTCCCTAAACCTATTTTATTCTCTTTTGGGGTGGCCTCTAAAGACTCCCCTTTTTAGATGGGGTTTTCAAAGAGATCTCTATTTCCGCCTCTTTGGGATCCACTTTCACTGCTTTGTTATGGTTAAGAAGACATTCTTTCTTTGGGGATAAAGCTTCTTGGATGATCCTTTGGACATTTTCAGTTTCCATCTATTCTTCATTTTCAATCATTAGATCATTCTCCTCATAACCCATAAGATTGTCAAAAGGATTAGTAAAAGGACCCAAAGTTTCATCAAGACTCATTTCCTTTAGTTTATGTGGGAAATGCTCCTTAGTCGCTTCCTTCAAGATTATCTAAATTTTTAGATGGTTGGATTTTCTCCTTTGAACATTGGAATTTTACGTCTAGAAATGAGGTTCAAATAAGGATTTCTATTGATTCTTCTTATTCCTTACTTCTATAAAGCCATCATTTGTTAACTTAGGAGTCTGAGCTTGTTTTATATTTGACCTCTCTCCATTATTCTCAATAATGATAATGCCTTTATTTGGATTAGAATTCTTTGAAGTATTTTATTCTAAAGAGGCTACTTCCTTCCCTTTAACACTGTTCCTTAACTGACTTCTCCTTATAAACCTTTGAAACCGTCATTTTACATTGTTGCTTGACATGACCCCAGCCTTGGCATTTCTCACATCTTTGAGGGTAGTTTTCAAACTCGATTCTTTGTTCCCAGCTTCCCAGTCTAGATCTGAGCATTATGGATTTGGGTAAAGTCGATCCCATCAAAGAGTAGATACAAAATCTGGCACAAAAACATGATTTTTAGTAAGGGTTGCATTATCCACAACAACATAGGTACCAAGAGTGTTTGTAATCCCTTTAATAACATCAACATCCCATAGTTCTAATGGAAGACCTAGTAACCACACCCAGACAGGGAACTAATTTATATTTTATTTATCAAGGTTGAACATAGGAGTCCATTTCCTTAGGAATAGTCCGAGCTTCCTAGAACAACAGCCATCATTAAGGATTCTTTGCGGGTATTTCAGATTGTTAAAATTGAACAAGAAGAAGCCATTTGGTAAAGTTGTTACTTCTATATGACCTTTGGGTTTCCATTTCAGAACTGACCAAGATATTATTGATTCTATATTGGGTCTTCCACCAACCAGTTTCCCTATCAAAGCATTCTCCATATTGCTCAAATTCCTATCAATAATGCTATCAAGGATTTCTAAATAGTTACCCGATTCACCTTGTTTAAGTTGAGGAATGATCCCTAAACTTTTTTCATTCCCATATCTCAATATTTTTGCATATGATCTAGGGGTCCCATTTCCCACATGGGTTCTGGACACAGGTCTAGTCTCATCCTTACCTTGTTCCATCAAAGATTGGTCCTCTAAGAATGTGTACCCCGAGGTAGAATATGCCTATTGTCAATTTCTCTCCCATCGTTGTTTGAAACCTTGTCTCTCTCCTTGAGCTCCTCGCCGCTAAAACTTCACCAAATTTTCAATCGAATCTCCTCACCATTTTCATTCTCCATCCATTGTTGCCATTTTCCCATGATTAGAACAGGAAAAATCAAGAAAGACCATGGATTTTGAAGGCCTCAAGCTTGTTCTTCGCTTTGAATGACTTACTAACCAGCGAAGTGAAAAATATTCGTAACTTGAATAATCATATTTTTGGGTACCCCTTTGCTTTCCTCTAACTTCCCTATCCAAAGAAAAATCCAAGGAGTTAGTAAATATTTGAAAAATTCAAAAAAATGATGTCAAAGGCCTTCTTCAAAGGGAAATTGGGTCCGAGAGTTGCGGATGGAACCAGTCTAGGTTGCACTGGGTTCGTCTTACCAAGTTCGAGGCCGAAATTATGAAGAAACAATGCAATGTGGTAAAAGTAGAAAAAGTTGTCCCAAGAAGCACAAGTTCACGTACGGCAGTCGGGCCCCCGAAAAGCCAAAATGGCCGGAAGCCAAAGAAAATTCGACAAAAAAAGTCCATAGAAAATGCCATGAAACTAAGGCTGCATAACTAAGTACATGGAAAAATATGTAGAAAAAGTCTATGGAAAATGTCATAGAACTAAGTCCGTGGAAAAAGCCGCAGAACTAAGTTCATGGAAAATGCCACGAAACAAAATTCGTAGAACTAAATCCATAGAAAAATCCATAGAAAAAAATCCATGGAAAAATCCACAAAATGCCGTAGAACACCAAATCTGTGGAATGTTATAGAAAACTGGAAAATCCACGGAACAAAGGGAAACGACAATTTTTCGTACGAAGCTTCGAATGGGCATAACTTTTGATCCAGCTTTTCAAATTTTGACAAATTTTATATCATTAGAAAGGTCTCAAAGCCCTCTATGTAATGGAAATTTAATTTCTCATTTTTATTGAGGGTAGGTAGTTGAAAATAGAATAAATGTCTCCAGTTCCGAAAATTAAATGCTCAGTCCCATGAAATGCAAGAAATCTCTGTAAACCCAAAATAGCTACTCACACTCAGAAGACCATAACTTTTGCAATTCTCAACGGATTTTAACAAAATTTGTCTCATTGGAATCATGGCTCCAATCCTGATGCAAAAATCAATAAATCCTTAAATTGATAAATAATTGATGGTTATTTCATAGAAAAAGTGGCTTAATCATAACAATATTTTAATTAGTAGTTGGGAGTGCAATTAAGAGGCATGATCATCATTATTTCTTTGTTGCAGCACATGGGACAACATGGGGATCCTTTTGCAAGAAATATACCATTATTTCACTCCATTTATGACATATTGCAAATGGTGGAGAGGCAGATTTTGGGATTTCATTTCTTTGTATTTCTCTCCTCTCAGAATTCTATAAATTGGAGTGTTGGGCTCATTGTAAGGGGAGTTAGTTTTTAAGTAGAAAAACTCTGTAAAATTTGTTTTGTGAAGCCAATGTGCTGCAGGCCCTTATAGTGGACTCCTTGCATGGTGATCCAAGCCCTTATCTTGTAATAGATTGAATTGTGCGTATCTATGAAGTAATAGATGTTTGTTTTGGATGTATCTTCCCCTGTTGTGTTTGTTTGCATTCTTCTTGCCCTTTCAAAATCATTGCAAATATATTGTGTCTATTTATTCTCTTGCAAGGATTCATTATCATTGTGTGTGCATGAAATATTGTTGTGAATGTGGTTGCTAGATTGTGGAGAACTGTCATCACCCCTTCTAGTATGCACTTTGCTTCTGTTTTTCACACATTGGATACTATTCTCATACCCTCCTTTTCTGGTGTATCACCACTTTAGTGTAGGTTTTTTTCATGCATCTCTTCCCCTAGTCCCTTGGAAAGTTAGATTAGGATTAGATAGTTTGCTTGCATTAGAGTAGATTGTGGTAGGTAGTTTAGGAGCAAGAACCAACTTTCTCTGGAGGATCATCTCAAGCCCGCAAGTCCCACAACTTGAGAGATGATCCAATGTTACAAAAATTACACCGAATGCCCCATTCAAATCTAAATCCATTTGGGGGTGTTGTAATTTCGTGATAATAGTTTTGGCACACCTAGTGGGACAGAGAAGAGGTATTCATTTTAATTACAACAAGATTTATGTGCACTTGTAGGTTTCTAGCTTGTAAGAAGATTTGAATTTCACATCTGGTGAATCCAAAAGGAAAAAATCCATTGGTTTCAGTAGTCCAAACTTGGAATATTCATGAGAAGAATTCAAACAAGGTCAAGAACTAGAGAAGAGGGACTATTTGTCTATCTACACTTATCCCTAGATAGAGCAAGAAGGGGAAGAAGAGCTCAAAGGTATCCATCTCCACCAAATAGAACCTTATAAACACCTCCACCTGGAAGGCCTTTTATTCAATCAACTATTGTTCTCCGACCAATCAAGATGGCGCAACCATATACCTATGTCAACTTCACTAGCAAAGAACCCACTTTCTCTCAATGCATAAAATCCAATTCTAGTTGCAGCATTAAAGAACATCCCATATTTCACTAGAGAGAACCAAACAACTCGATTGACCACATCCAAGACATTACAAATTTCTATGCAATTCATGAAATTTCTGAAATGGACATTATTGTTAAGTTGTTGGCATCCTCTTTTAAGGGTAAAGCTTTGCAATGGTTCAAGAGTCTAACAATAGGATCTATCCAGAATTGGGACCATTTGTGCACATCCCTCCATAATAAATTTGGAGAAAAGGGAGATAATCTATCTTTATTGGAACAATTGACAACAATCAAGGGGATCCTAATGAATAATTGACCAACTTCAAATTCAGATTCCAGAGGACATGGGATAGGATTCCATTAGCTATGAGACCAACAGCTGAAGGTGCTTTCTTATACTTCCTTAAAGCTTTAAATTTTGATATTGCCATGCTGATACAGTATATGGGAGGTATAACTTTACCCGCATCCTATAACATTGCTATTAGAGCTGAAAATTGCCTAATTCAAGCTAGAAAACTTGCACCTAGGCCACCTATGCCTCTTTATCCAGAAATAGGAACTCCAAGCACTAGTCAAGCACCTACATTAGCTCCTATTCCTGCCCCAAGAAATCGAGTTTGACTAAAGCTTCTACCTCATCTTCTAGTACCTCAAGTGAGCTCCAAGAATTCATGATGCAACTACAAAACTTAGTTGGTAACACTTGAGAGGAAACAAGCTCAAAATTTCAAATCATATCAGCCTCAAACTCAACCCAACATACCTCCATATCAACCTAATAGGATATCATTTCAAGTTGTAAATCATAACCAATTCAAACCCACCGTCAATAGACCATTTCAACCTTACAATCCTAATATTGCATCCACATCTAGATCCTTGGTACTAATGCAAAATAACATGGCTCAAGAGTATGACTAGTGCTTCCCATGTAATCAACCTCATAACTAGTCAATGTGCTTTAATGGTGCTTTGAATCAAGCAATTATGGTGACAACAATGGGTGTAGAACAAGAGATAGGACAAGAAGGAAATCAACAATAGGACGTTACTCAAGAGGCACCTCCGAATGAGACCACACTTGTCAATTGGTAGCACTGAAGATTTCTACGGAATTAATCAAGCCCCTTCTCAAAGTGTAGCAGCCAATACATGGTCCAAGAAAAGGAATATTGGGGAAGGACAGTCATCAAATTCAAATGATCCACAACCCTCTATCACTCAACAAGGTATTGGTAATCAAAGTGCAACTCCCAATGTGTAGGGTCAACCCAAGCCACCTTCTAGACCAACCCAAGTGTCGGTCGTAACAGCCCATGTGCAAGAGAAGAATGTGTAGGTCAAAGGGAAGTAGAGAGATAGCTCATCTCCATTCAACATCATTGAGCAGATGAAGAAAATGAATGTAAACATCTCAATGTGGGAATCATTAGCTATCCCAAGCTAAAGAGATCTATTGCAAGTCAGTAATGGCCAATTGGCCAAAGATCAAATCATTCACCTAATCAACAAGGAAAAGTGCTCACCAATGCATCTCAAAGCAAGGATGAAATAAAGCAATCCACCAAGGTAAAAATTGAAGCCCCCACCATCCTATATAGCATTGATTATCGAGATAAGCGGTTGCATAATTACATGATCAATTATGGAGCAAGTAGCTTGGTCATGCAAAAACAAATAGTTAATTAGTTGGGTCTTCAATATGAAGTCATTTCCAAAGGCTTGGTGCAATTGGATGGGACAATAGTAACAACGGTTGGAGTAATCAAATATTTGAGCCTCACCTTGCATGCTTGTCCCAATGTAATGGTGTTATAAGATGTATCAATCATAGACTTGCCACCACTCTTTTCATTAGGTTTGTCAAGATATTTCACTTTGCTAATTTTGGAGGTTATTTGTATGTTGATTAGTCACATATGATATTCAGAATAAGGTATGGAGCTAAGGATAAAATCATATCTGAGCCTATTGTAAACTTTCATATTGAGCCTCATACACCAAATCCAATCAACGTAAATTGTTCAACCTTTGATCAGGAAGATCTTCCAAGCACTTATGAATCATATATCAAAGTCAAGTGCATTCTAGACTTAACTCTTGATGAATGGGAAAACAAGAGGCATGATTTTGACCCTTACAAGGAAATGGAAGAAGCTGAATTGGGAGTATATTTCTTGCATGAAGAGAATCAACCTCTCCCTAGCATCACCAAGCCATATCACAAAGATGATAATGAAGTATGGTAATTTTTCTTTGATGGATCAAGGAGTAGACAAGGTGTCGAGAGGAGGAGCTATGCTCATTTCACCACAAGGTAAAAATATTACTCAGCTTTCTATTTCTAGTTTACTTGCTCGAATAACACAACTGAGTATGAATCCTTAATTCATGGATTGCATTGGGCAAGAAAGAGAGGTATTAAGAACTTATAAGTCCTTGGAGATATCAAAGCTAATTGTGAACCAAGTCATAGGACAAAATACTACCAAGAACGATTTGTTGAAGAACTACAAAAACTAGGTATGGGATCTTATTGAATATTTCAAATCTTTTAGCATCAATTCCATCCCGAGAAATAATAATGAAGCAAGATAGACTTGCAGCAATTAGGGCTGCATTTGATGTTGTGGAAAATATCAAAAGTGAGCAATCTCAGCCTCATATCAAAGTGGTTGTGAGACCATTTGTACCAGATAACAACACAAGTTGGCAAGTCTTTGAGAATGATCAACAAATTGTCAACTTTCTATAAGAATAAGTTGATTTCTCTCCCATAAACAAAGAAAAGTTGGAATAACAATATGGTGACCAAGTGGTGCAGCTAAGGACTAACAAATTTCCAAAAGGTCTTGTAACTTTGGAGTCAATATTCAACCCAAATGATCAATTCCAGAAAGATAAGGTAAACATTCAGGTAAAGGGTGAAGATTTGGAGCCCATTTCAGTAGGCGAAGGAAAGACATTACAAATTGGCAAAGTAAGTACCCCATAAGAGAAATCTGAATTTGTTCAACTTTGTCAAGAATTCCTAGACATCTTTGCATGGACTTATAAGGACTTAAGAGGTTTCAACCCAAAGTTAGCACAACATACTATTGAGTTGGATCCGTAATCCAATCCTATCAATAGAAGCAAAGGCTTGTGAATCCTCACATTGAACCTCTCATGAGAAAAGAGTTGAACAAGCTAATTGAAGCTAGCATCATCTTCCCTATCAAACATTCAAGTTGGGTTACAAACCTGGTGCCGATAAGAAATAGAAATGGAGAAATCATATTCTGTGTAGATTTCCATGACTTGAATAAAGCTTCACTCAAAGATCATTATCCACTTCCATCAATAGAATAGATCTTACAGGTTGTGGTTGGTTCTGAAAGGTTTTCATTGCTAGATGGCTACTTAGGCTATAACCAAATAATGGTGAAAGAAGATGATCAGTTCAAGACAACCTTCACTACAAAATGGGGCACATATGCTTATAAGAATATGCCATTTGGATTGTCAAATGCTGGAGCAACATTTCAATGCAAGCTATGGATATGGCATTTAAAGGACTAATCAAAATAATAGTTCTTATATATCTATATGATATCACTATGTTCTCCAAGAATGTAGCAGACCACCTATTTCACCTAAGGTAATTATTTCATAGGTGTAGAAGGTTTGGAGTGTCAATGAATCCAAAAATGTGTGTATTCTTGGCACACGAGGTAAAATTATTGGGCCACATTGTCTTAAGAGAAGGGTTGACAATTGACCCCGAAATAATTGAATCCATCCAATCACTTCCATTACCACACCACAAGAAATCTCTCCAAATCTTATTGGGAAGAATAAATTTTGTTACATATTTGTGCCTAATTTTTCCACTTTTGTAAAGCATCTAACAATGATGTTGAACAAGAGTCTTGCATTAAAATGGACAATGGAAGGAAAAGGGAGTTTTGAGGCTATCAAGCATGCAATATCACAAGCTCCAACTCTTATCAACACAAAATTTTCAAGGGACTTCATGTTTCAATCCTTTGGGGGATCAAACACGATCTTAGCTATCTTGGTGCAACTAAATAGAAAAGGTTTAGAACAACCAATAGAAATCTTTAGTCAAAGCCTGGAATATTACGAAGTAAAGTATTCTTTCATTTAAAAGCATTTCCTTGTTATTGTTAGGATTCTAAAGAAGTTCATACACTTGGTCTTGAACAATAAAATTAAAATACTGGTTTCTCATGCTGGCATCAAGGACTTTCTCCTAAACAAATATCTAAACAAGAAGAGAGCAGTTTCATCACTTGCGTAATGGAATATGATGTTGAAATCAAAGTGACCAAGATGGTTTGTGGCAAAGGATTATGTGAGAAACTTACTTCCAAACACCAAGCTAAGTCAAAAGGTGAAGAAGAGGTTTTCCTACTATCAAGAATGATCAAGAACAACCACCTAACGATGCACTCATTCCATGTTGGACTCAAGACATGGTGCATTATCTCCAAACAGGTTTGTGTCCTCCAGAATGGAACAAAGCTAAGAGAAGATATTTCAGATTGCAGGCCATTCCATATGTGCTTATTGATGGTGTTTTGTTCAAGAAGGATATCAATGGTGTTCTATTGAGATGCATTGAACATGTCAAGTTGAGAAGATATTACATGAGTTCCATGACGGGGAAGCGAAGGCCACTTTTCTCCACGAGTAACGGCTCTCAAAATCATGAAGGCTGGTTACTATTGGCCTACGGTGTTTGGTGATTGCTACTCATGGATAAATAAATGCAAAAAGTGTGCATTCTTTGTAAGGAAAGAAAGGTTAGCAGTGCTGCCCCTTCATCCAATTTCAATATATTAGCCATTCATGCAATGGGGATTGGACTTCATTGGAGTTATCAATCCAAATTCAAGTCAAGGCCACAAGTGGATACTTACAGAAACAAACTATTTCACCAAATGGATTAAAGTGGTGGCACTCAAGGAGGCAAATGAATCCAACATCTTGGATTTCTATGAAGGGGTAGTCACGAGGTTTGGTGTCCCTACCACTATCATATCAGATAATGCATTGGCATTCTTGGGCACCAAAATCACTAAATGGGCTGTCAAGAATGGTGTGTACCTCAATACTTCATCAAACTATTACCCTCAGGGTAATGGCCAAGTAGATTCCACAAACAAAAACTTACTGAGGATCATTAGAAGGACTCTTGATGAGAATCAGAGAACTTGGCACACGAAGCTCAAATCATCTCTATGGGCTGATAGAATCACACCTAAGAGGTCTACATGCAGCTCTCCATACAAGCTTATATATGGAAAGGAAGTAGTACTTCCTATATCACTTGAGTTTCCAGCATTGGAACTCATGAAACAATTAGAACTAGCTTGAGTTTGGACCTATGGAAATCAGGTATGCAGAGCTGATGGAATTAGAAGAAGCAAGAGAACATGTAGTGCAGACCATGGAAAAGGATCAAGTGTTGATCAAGAGGATCTTTGACAAGAAAGCTAAAGCTAAGACATTTCAGGAAGGAGACTTGGTACTGAAGTGGGATGCTGATCGTGCAAAGCTAGGTAAGCATTCCAAGTTCGATGCCATATGGAGTGGTCCATACATGATCACTAAATGTAAAGGTAGCAATGCCTTCCAGCTGGCTAAGTTGGATGGTGAAGAATTACATATTCCAGTCAATGGAATCTATCTCAAACATTACTACTAAAAGGATAATTTCTCACCCTTGTACATATTATTCTAGGATTTCCAATTCCTCCAAGTGTTGGTGCATGTTGTTGTTGTTAGAATAGGTTTCAATTTCCCTAAGTGTTGGTGCACATGTTCTATTGCTTCTAGTGTATGTTTCTATATAGTTCATCACACTCCTGATAGAGAATTTTCAATCGTAGGAGAATTAAATCAAAGCAGGGTAGGATCGGGTGTATTACTTGCAGGTCTAATAGATCAGATTTACAAAGATTCAAGTGAGGGAAAAGCTTCTAGGTTTCAGGAAATTTTCTACTCTCACAAACCTTGACTTCAAGATTCTCTTATAAAAGATGAGAGTACAAGTAGTGGAGAGCAATTCCAAGTTCATGGAGTAGTGTTTCAATGACTCAAAGATGTAGGTCTTTAGGCTCCAAATCAGATTCAATATTACCAGGTAGACTCCATGCCCAATGGGTACTTCAAGGCCACTGATCACTTCACCCAGCAAGGAGGTAACCCCGTTGAGTCGCCAAAACTGATATCCAAAATTCACCCCCAGGGTAAATTTGATAACTTGAAGCTGGAGAAAACAGAAATGGCGAAAGGCCAAAATCAGATTTTTGGGTACCCTCTTTGCTTTCCTCTAAATTCCTTGTCCAAAGAAAAATCCAAGAAGTTAGTAAATATTTCCAAAAATCTGAAAAAATGAAGTCAAATGCCTTCTTCAAAGGCAAATCGAGTCGATAGGCATGTGATGGAACCAATGCGGGTTACACCATGGTCCGTCATACCAAGTATGGGGCCAAAATTATGAAGAAACAATGCAATGCAGTAAAAGCAGAAAAATTTGTCCTAGGAAGCACAAGTTCACGCGGGGAGACAGCCAAGGCACGAAAATCCAAAATGGTCATGAAGCTTAAAAGAAAATTCCGCAAAAAAAAATTCTCATGGAAAATTCCATAAAAAAGGCTAAAGAACTAATTCTATGGAAAAATCCATAGAAAAAGTCTGTGGAAAATGCCACGTAACAACGGCCGCAAAACTAAGTCCGTGGAAAAGATGAAGAACTAAGTCCGCGGAAAATGCCGCCGAACAAAGGCCACAAAACTAAGTTGATGGAAAAAGATGCGAAACAAAATCTGGGAAAAATTCGTGGAATTTCGTAGAAAAAAAAATCAACGGAATGTTGCAAAAATTTGGAAAATCTGCGAAACAAAGGGAAACGGCTTTTTTCTCGCGAAAGCTTCGAATGGGCATAACTTTTGATCCAGTGTTCAAAATTTGACAAATTTTATATCATTAGAAAGGTCTCAATGCCCTCTATGCAATGGGAATCATATTTATTATTTTTATAAAGAGTATGTGGGTTTAAATATAAGAAACATCTCCAGCTCCCAAAAATTAAATGCTCAATTCCTTGAAAGGCAAGAAATCTCTGGCAAACCCAAAATAGTTTCTCACACTCAGAAGATCATAACTTTTGCAATTCTCAACGGATTTTCACAAAATTGGTCTTGTTAGAATCATGGCTCCAATATCGATACATAGAAATTAATAAATCCTAAAATTGATAAATAATTGATTGTGATTTCATAGAAAACGTGGCCAGGATCATAACAATGTTTAAATTGGTAGTTGGGAGTGCAATTAAGAGGCATAGTCATCAGGGCCGAATTAAAGGCTCGGAGCGCCCTAGGCAATAGTTTGAGTGGACGCCCTCCTCAAAAATTTAGTTAATAATTTTTTTCCATAAAGTAAATAACTAAAATATGTCTATATTCTTTTATTTTTAAATTTACATCATGGTCATAATAAAATAATAATAAAAATATATTAATAAATTATCACATAAGGATGAAAAATATTTCGTGGATGGAAAACATTAATCGTAGCGATGCTCAAAATGCAAAAAATTCAATATTTTATACAAGGCTTCTTACAAGTCTAATTTAGCCATATCAAGTAGGTGACAATAACTCTATCCTGAAATAAAGCACCATTTCTTTGCAAAAAAAATAAATATTTATGTAGCTCCCATGGTTTTGTGAAGAGTCGTATTTGGACCAGTGCCTATGAATTCCTCCATAACAAAATAATAGAATTTTTCCCCAAAAAATTAAGAATAGAAAATAAAATACTTTTTTCCTTCAACTATACTCACCTCTACTAGATACACCAATGACATTATAAAAATACATTAACCTTTTCTCGGAACAAAATACACACCTACATAATCACTGAAGCTACATCGAGAATGGGTAACAATACCAACAAAATCATATGTGCTTATAAATATGTGATATTTTTCTTTTACTTACAAAAATATTACAAAATGTTTTTATGTGTATGTGTGAAATTTATGTTACAATACAATAATATCTATAAATGGGTTCATCAATATTAAATCTTCGATAAATTATTTTAAAGTTAAGGTCTAAAATTAACCGAAAAGAGAAAAAATTTAGATTTAGGCGCCTTGACCGTGTTGGCGCCTAGGTAATCGCCTAGTTTGCCTAAGGCTTAATCCCCTCTCGATAGTCATCATTCTTTCTCTCGCTACATCACATGAGACAAAGCATGGGGATCCTTTTGCAAGAAACATAACATCATTTCACTCCATTTATGACATATCAAAGTAGTGGAGAGGAAGATTTTAGGATTTTCATTTCTCTCTATCTCTCTCCTCTTAGAATTCTATAAATTGGAGTGTTGGGGTCATTGTTAGGGAGTTAGTTTTTAAGTATCAAAACTCAGTAAAAAAAAATTGTGAAGCCAATGTGTTGTAGGACCTTGTAGTGGACTCCTCAGTATGGTGATCCGTGCTCTTATCGTGTAATAGATTGAATTGTGTATATCTATGAAGAAATAGATGCAAGTTTGTGGATGTATCTTCCCCTGCTGTGTTTGTTTGCATTCCTATTTCCCTTCCAAACTCATCAAAAATATATTGTGTCTATTTATTCTCTTGCAAGGATTCATTATCATTTTGTGTGCATGAAATATTTTTGTGAATGTGGTTACTATACTATGGACAACTGTCATCACCCCTTCTAGTATGCACTTTGCGTCTATTTTTCACACATTGGATACTATTATCATACCCTCCTTTTCTGGTGTATCACCACTTTAGTGTAGGTTTTTTTTTCATGCATCTCTTCCTTGGTCCCTTAGAAAGTTAGATTTGGATTAGAGATTTTTCCTGCATTAGATTAGATTGTGGCAGGTAGCTTAGGAGCAAGAACCAAATTTATCTGGAGGATCATCTCAAGTCCGCAAGTCCCACAACTTGAGAGATGATCCAATGTTACACAAATTACACCGAATTACCCATTCAAATCCAAATCCATTCGGGGTGTTCTAATTTTGTGATAACAGTTGGTTGTCAATTTTGTAAGCTCAAGAGTGAATTGTGCTTGAAGAGAACAAATGAGATAGTTCATTTCTTCCATTCCCCTCTTGCATATGTTTCCTCCTTTTCTCTTCTTTGTACAATTTTGTTGAAATTATAATGTAGGAAGTAGTTTCTATTTTCTCAAACATATGAATGTGTGCATCTTTGTATGCATGGTTTCCTCTCATTGTTAGTGTTTAAGCATCATTGTTTTCTTTCTATGAGTATGTGTGCTAGTAACTTTTGGTTAACAGTTTCAGGACTCTAATTTTATACCTACAACGTTAATCCTTCTTTTATTATTTCTCACTCCCTTTCCCGCTCTCTAAGAAAATTCCTCTCTTGTGGGTAGCCACAATATTTTCAGCAGGTCAAGTCGAGTGCCCCTATTGATCTCCGATCGCAAGGAAACCAGAACAACCCATTTTAACTCGCATATAAACACAAATCTACACCATACAAGTAAAGGGACTTTGATTCCCATAGCATTTGCAAGAAGCCCATAGATTTTTCCATTGGACAAATTTTCTCACCAACAATATTATATCACTTTCATTTTCTCATTTCCTCTTGTTTTTGTTACATGTTTTCAAGAGATCTTCCATGGAGGATAAATGAGTCATATTTGTTGATTTTCGACCATTTTCTTTCCCTCAAACCATATTTCGAGTTAATAGAAGGAATTTTTTTGTATATGCTTTAAAATATCTATTTCATTTTAAGCTTCTATATATATATAGACACACACACACGCGCACGCACACATGCACACATGTACACACACACAATTATATACGTGTTTACACATGTGAATGTGTGTTTGTGATGTGTACACACATGAAGGTGTGCATGTGTACTCCCAACCTTAATAAAAATCCCAATATGAAGAGATATGAATCTTTTTTAATTCTTGTACAAGAATCTATATATGCATATTCATATTTATATATTTTATTATATAAGTATGAATATTAATGAATGTATGTATTTATAAAACTATACTCATACTCATTTCTAAAATAATTTTGGTTGGAGGTACACTATTATATTGAAGATCTATAACAAGTGAAAAACTAAAGTATATTGTATCACATAAGAATATAGATTTGATATAGATTTAATTAAATTTTAATTGATCTATAAATATTTAAGGCAACAAATATCTTCTTTGTCCTCTATTTATACAAGAAAATTAAGAGGTTTGAAACTAATTTTAAAGCCCAGAATAGATGATGAGGACAATACAAAGATTGTAACTAATACATATATAGAAATATTTGAGTCACATTAACATTATAATATTGTAAATATTTAAATGAAGCATTTCATTTCCACTTGTTAATCCTTTTAAATGATAATTTGAACAAAGTAGAGACAAGAACTTAATTTCTTTTTTATATAAACAATGAGTAAGGAGATTACATAATGAAGAAAATAACACAAAGGCCAATCCCATTTTAACCTTTCCAAGCACACACACACACACACACACACACACACACACACACACACACACACACACACACACACACACACACACACACACACACACACACACACACACACACACACACACACACACACACACACACACACACACACACACACACACACACACACACACACACACACACACACACACACACACACACACACACACACACACACACGCCACGCACGCACGCACGCACGCGCACTCACGCACGCTCGCGCTGCGTGCGTGCTCTCTCTCTCTCTCTCTCTCTCTCTCTCTCTCTCTCTCTCTCTCTCTCTCTATGGTACCTTTTCTGAATTTTGACACTTGTGACATAAAATACAACCCCAAACATGGGATAAGAATTAGAAAATACCAAAAATTAGGTGTCAAGTGATAATTCAAAATATAAGTAAGATTGGACAAAAGCACCTGGGAAGGGAAACTAACGCCGAGTGCTAGTGTCCTTCTTTCGGGCACTATTATCCATAAGGGAAAAAACATAAAATAGACCAAAAATAAAGACATGGATCCACATGAAATGACCAAAAGGCATAAATCTAGAAAATATAAGACAATGTCACAATCAATTTTAATCAAAATCAATAGAAGGACTAGGAGAGGTTTCACCAAAGGTGTAATTTTATCACTTAGGAATGATGGTTATAATGACATACTAGAGGTGTAATTTAATAGTAATAAGGGCATGATATTGTGTCTACACATACTCTCCTCTATCTTTATCTCTCTTGACACACACACAATATTTTGAATACTTTAACAATCCCTACTATATTAATTTCAAACTTTGGATTTTAAATGACTATATTTTGAAACTCGATACATGTTGATTTACCTCAAAATTAAAATAAGTATGAGTTATTTTTTTAACTATGGATTTTTGTTAGAAATAATATGCATATTCAATTTATTAACTAAGTATGTAGACTAGAATATATGTGTATAGACATTTATAATACCAATCAATTACTACATGCGATAAATATATTAAAGTATAATAAATTAAGTGCACTTAGCTATTTAGATGATATGTAAGTTTATTTGGGTGTGAAATAATGATAATCAAACTAGAAATTTCTTGTAGATGCTTTGTGACTACTTTTGGAAATGGAAAATATGATGGGACCAAACCATAACACTTGGACTAAGTTGTCATAATCTAGTTAACAATTCCATCCCTAATTGGTGGTTATATTCATGGATATTTTCTCACTCTATACATGTATGCACCCTTACATATGACTAAGATATGCCTTATTATAATATATTAGGTCTCAAAAAAATTTAACACCCTCTAAAATAAACTAAAAGACCTTGTTGTAGAAAATGCTGACAAGGTTTCTATTTTGAGAGTTGAGAGACGGGGAAAAGTACAGCCCAAAGATGGTTGGGTCCACAACACCCATATTTTGAGTTAAAAAGGAACGTCCCCTCGCTTAGTGTTCCTTTACTGAGATGTGATATTCGATGACACTATATTTTCCATATCTTGCCCATTAACTACAATGATTTTTGTTCTCTATGTTTTCTTTGGAAAAGTGGTATTGGAAAAAGAACATTTTGTTTCTAGAAAAGGTGATTTTTAGGTTTAATGGACTCTATACTTTGGTCTACATGCTCTCCATTCTTAGATTTTTAAAATTGACAACTACTCGATGGGTGGAAATGTGGAAATTTTCCCTTATGTTATGATATTCAACCTAGTGCAGGATAGGAAATAGTATTTGACAATATTTGGGTCTTTCAAAGATCACCATCTATTATTAAAACCATTATATCCATATTTTAAACCCACTAGTGAAGCATTGTCAATCAAACCTGAGTAATATTTTAG
The DNA here is from genome assembly GCA_018340775.1 of Taxus wallichiana var. yunnanensis. NCBI lineage: Eukaryota > Viridiplantae > Streptophyta > Pinopsida > Cupressales > Taxaceae > Taxus > Taxus wallichiana. The sequence goes on along the minus strand of CM031241.1, from coordinate 108,717,743 downwards.
CACCTTTTGTTATATTATTAGAGAATATCGTGTTTTATAACCATTGGTAATTCTAGATTGATTATTGTACACCGAAAAGCGACAAGCGAGCATGGGAATCTACTGTAACTCTTCCGCGTGCACCCGACCTCCCGAGGTCATGCCGAGACAAAGGTGGGGATGGAATATGCATGGGATGCCGACAAACTAGTTAGGCAATCTAATTTCTTTGACACGCACTAATGGAATTTGCGAATCTAAGGCAAAGAAGGCCCTTCTAACTTGGATCGGTGTGATAGATCGATCGGCAAGGATGACCGCTCAAAGGCTCCAATCAATATCGATCTCTCGGCATGATTCGATCTATGGGTTGTGGAATGTGTGGAAAATGACCTGTGGATAGTTTTGTGTATGTCTCCAGCTAAGGTCATATGGTGGATGGTGAAAACAATTAACTTTACTTGACGATTCTCCGCCTAGTCCGAATTCTCTAGCTTCGTTAGCCACTATATCTAGTAAGGACAATTGTTCGATGATGATGGGTGGAAGTGGAGTAGACCTGAATACTAACGTGCGTAGGCCAGTGTCTATATCTGATTGATTTATGGATTCGTTAGGCTGTGGGACTTGTGGATCACAACCGTAGACTCTTGGTTGTTGCGGTCCTGTTATGGTCATGTACGAAATCAAGTCCTAATCCCTAGTATCTAGTAATCATACGCTTTCTCAGCTTCTATGTTTAGGACCAACAACTGCGCGATCTTCTCAGAATATCTCACAGTGTTCGTGCAACCTGGATCCTTAAACTAGTATCTATGTCTGTGAGAGTGTCTCCTGCACCTGGCTGTGGGACCAAAGGATCACAACCAAAGGTTTGTTCTCTTTCGAACCCTTCTACAGTCATGTGAATGTTTTCCTAGGGTAATCTGTAGTTCGGTTGATTTGACCAAAACGTGTATGCTTGGTCGTCTTCTATGTTTAACCCTCTCAACTGAGAACTGATCAGTTGTAAATCCATTGTTGTTTGGAAGACTTTATTCTAAGGTTCTAGTCTATGTCAACTATTCTTTGTGACGAGGTTTGGTTGAGGCACGATTGGCTCAAATACGTATTCCCTGGGCTCCCGAGGTCCCGTGATTGTCATACAAAACAAAATGTAAATCTAACTGCAACAAAGCAAATTCTAACTACGTAGAATAAATCTAAAACATATATAACTTCTATTTTTGTATTTTAACTTTCTAAGAAGAAAAGCAGCTATTTAAACGTATCTAGAAATAACAACTAAATAAGAATTTAAAACAAACAAAATAACCGAGTGTAGTTATTTGCCTGTGCGATTTGTAGATTTATTCTAAACAAATAAAATAGCTCATCTAATCTATCTACAAGATTCTCAATCCTACCTCAGAAGTGAGGAGTGAATCATAGTTTCTCAGAAACTATCAATCCTCACAGCTTCCCTGGCAATATCGAGAATAGAATTTACTGAAATGAAGCAATTATCTACTCTATTTGATATGATTCTGACTATAACTTTGAAAACTAGAACCTGGATTCCGCAGAACAGTGGCGAATCCGATGGTGTGTGTGTGATCTTGTCCCCTCAATGTGATCTCCTCGCTCTTTCGTGTTCACGTGGATCCGTAGAAAATCGTGTAATGCTAGCATCAACAAAGTAGATTTTGGGACAAAGGCAGCTCAAATAATGCAGACCAAATATAATGCGAGTAGGAGAGGGATAGTGCAAGAGTACAAAGCTTGGCTTATGCGATTCCTAGCGGGATTTACTGCGAGTCATGCAACATAAAGCGTCCAGAACTTGAAACTATCCTATTTGAGGAGCAAAACCTGCAACTTTAATGGCTTCCTAAGCTATTCTACTCCAATGGATTGGATAAAACAAGAACATTGTTTGCACAAGCTGGATATGTGGCTTACCAACAACTGAACAATGCTAACTAAGTATGCAAAGAACTAAGACTATGGCTTCTAAACAGAATAAAAGACTGAACTATGAAAATGAAAGCATGAAAGTGAATGAGGGGCAGACCATTTGTTTGAGCACAAGCCACTTATTTATAGCTTTCATTCACCCAAAGATCAAAACCAAACTGAACTCTAAAAACTATAAACAATGGCCAAACACTATTCCAGGGGACCAAAAACATAAATGCAAGCCCAAGTCGGCAAGGAAAAGTGGTGAAATGTTGATCTTTACGTGAGTCACGTCAAAACGCTTTCTGGAAAACGCGTAAAGGACCGCCGCTCTGAGCAGGGCGGTGGCGGTTACAGACCGCCGCCCGATCGTGGCGGGCGGTCACGAGACCGCCGCCTATGCAGGCGTCGGTTTCGTCACTGAAGAGCAAAAGGCCAAGAAAAGAGGGAAAAAGGGAAAAACAAAGGACGCGGGGGCTAAGCGGGGCATGCGGGATGTTAACGCATACTCCGAGAGCTTTTCCGATCCCGAACACCTTGCGAGGAGACCTGTATCATCATCGGGGCACTTGTCACGTTGTTCTGGCAGTATAGTACCTTACAATTTTGGGTACGTACATATTGCCCCCTCGGAGAAGCGTTTTAGCCATGAAGAGGCGTAAAACGGTGGGTCCGAGTATGGCAGTCCCGAAATGGGAAGTTAGAAGTTATACCTTACAAGTCCGTGTGTTGAAATGACGCCATCCAAAATTCCCGCTATCTGCAAAACGAAAAGAGAACTCAAGTGCAGATAGATACAATAATTTGGAAAATAAACGCTAAAGTAATAGGGAATGAGAACGTACCATTTGTGCGGGGATAGGAACTTACCTCCATCAGCGCTCCAAACCTGTGAAAAGTCATTTTAAAATGAAACAGAGTGCTATATATATGAAAGTGGGCCCATTTTCCTATTCATTTGCGCGAGTTGATTTGATTGTTTTTGAGCTCTGGGACCCACGGTGACGGTTTCTTGCGTGAGTATAGTCGAAATGTCCGCAGCGAGATCGTGATCATGCCTCCACGTGCGGAACACCGCCCCGCTAGATCACAGGTTGGTTTTCTTCAATTTTGTGTTTTTCCCCCTTAAATTTGAAATGCTAAATTTGTTGTAATGGGGGGGTCATTTTTGAAAATGCTAGTGTTAAAAGGTCCATCTAGGGGGCGCCTACTGGGTAGGCTCCGTTTTTAGGTTAAATGGTCATTTTTTGCATGTTTTAGGCTTTTTTAGATTAAAACCCGCGTGGGTTTTCGACACGCCCCGCCAGCTGTGGCGGGTTACATGACCGCCGCCCTGTTCAGGGCGGCGGTTACACGACCGCCGCCTTTAAGGCGGTGGTTACAAAACCGCCTCCCTGCTCAGGGTGGCGGTTTTGCACAGAATGCAAAAGGAGCCTGTTTTTGAGATTGTGTTTGTATTTTTAGCATTTCTACGTGTTTTTATGACTTTCTCAGTATTGTTCGGATACTAACTTGCTCTGTTTTGTGTGTTTTTGGGTGTATGCAGGTGAGAGAGGAGTACATCCGATGGAGCAGAGAGAGAGAGTGTGATTGGCTCTCAGGGGTACTAGATGCCCTCTCGCAGACGAGGAGGACACACTTCGAGGGGCTATATATCACAGCATATCGCGCGTGCCCCATGTTGCACCATCTAGTCACATCCTTTATGACTTATTCTCATACTCGGGCAGATCGAACACCTTCCGATCGCTGTGGGTCCGCGGCGAGTGGACCATTACATTAGAGGACGTCTACCGCATTCTGGGGGTCCCGATCATCGGGAGGTGACTTACATTAGAGACAACAGGCTCACGGGCACAGATTGCACAGTGGGCAGCATATATGGGAGATGCAGTCATCTCCACGGGGTCGAAGAAGGGGGTGAGAGTTCGATCCATTCCTTCTTTGCCTATCCCCTTACTTCGCCAGGCCATCATGGGGATCCTTGCCTCGAGATTGATCGGGGACAAGGGAGGTGACACGTTATTATACTGCTGGGGCCCCATTATTACATGATATAGAGGGCACGGCCGATATACGCTGGGACATAGATATTCTGGGACCACCTACCATGATCTATATAGGTGGTCCGCTTACAGTGGGCAACATCGAGCCACCCGACTCTAGTCATGAGTTGGGTTTATGAGCGCTTCATCCCTTATGGCAGGGGTGTGGAGGTGGCAGATCCTGGAGCTGTTAGGGCAGCCAGATGGGCAGACATGTCGGTGCTTAGAGCACCTCATCAGCCAGTTGCCTCCCTGACTACCGCCGATATGGAGGCGACACCATACCAGCTCATGGCCGGTATATGGGGCGAGGAGGCCCTTACCTTGATCTCCTGCTCCACCACAGGGCAGCTTATCGATCGAGTGGGATGAGTGGAGGTGCACCCCTTTGGCCGAGTTCCTCAGCAGTTTGGCCTTCCATACACGGGTATGCTTCCCCCAGTGGCACCAATTTACAGATCAGTTCGCGAGGCCAGAGGGGGGCCTAGAGGCCGAGGTCGATGCAAGATTACTCCCGCATTCCTATCATGCAGCCCATGAGGATAGTTCGTGCTAGAGGGAGAGCCGGCACCTCGGCACCTTTGCTTCGATAGTAGCAGTGGGTCCCGCCATAAGCAGCGATGACCCTATTGATATTGACTCCGAGTCCGAGGAGTTTACAGAGGGAGGGACAGAGGAGGAGACCGAGGACAATGATCCTGAGTGGCATGACACTCAGGATATCATGCGCAGTAGAGAGGGCTGAGCAGAGCGCAGAGAGGGACACTCTAGTTTCAGAGGAGCCACTCTCTCAGGGCCATGGTGGAGAGGATGAGTCAGTTATGGGGACGACATGTTTCCCGCCACAGAGCAGCCCTCGCCTCGCAGCGGCATCCGCGGCAGGTGCCGGTCCCAACTGACCCATCTTGGAGGCCTGGGGATCCGAGTAAGTTACCCTTTCTCCCTTTTAATGTTTATTTGTAGGCTCTCCTTAGTTGTTACTTTGTATCTTTTAGCCTCTTGTTTAGTTTCTAATTCGTTTTCTCCTTTGTTTGCAGAGACTGCTGACGAGTGGCGGGATTTGATCCGCAGGGTATGTACGATTCCCTGATGATCCCCATGGATAGGACGCGTGCAGAGTCATTCCGTAGATGCCGGGAGCCTTCTCAGCCGGTAGGCATACCGACATTTTTTCTCCTATCTGGCACATGGCCAAGATGGTGTCGACCCTCCGCACCGAGTTAGCGGGCTATAGGACAGCTGAGCGCCTTATGAGGAGCCATTCTCGTGGTGAGACCGCAAATGCCGCTCCTCGAGACCTCGAGCCCTCCGTACATTCGTGCCGGCCGGCGTAGCCGAGTCCTAGGCATGGGCGTGCACCTTCGAGAGGGGTCACGCAGGGATTGAGAGGCCTCTTGGCTCTCGTGTATTTTGTATTATATATTCTTTGTATATCACGGGCTCTTTGAGCGTTTTGACCATGCTTAGTGCATGATGGCATTGTATATAAACGTTGATCATTTATATATATGCATTTGTTTTGGATCAAAATCTTGGCACTCATGGTTTCTTTTCTATTTCCAGTTTTTCTATATACCACGATGTATGTTTATATGCTTTTTAGAATGTATGCAATGGAGAACAAATGATGCAAATGTTTGTTTCTTTTTGTATTTCATGATGCTGATATATGTAGATGTAATGTGATTTTGAATCTTAGCTTCCGTAAGCAATTTTTGATATCTCATGTTTGTTTTGCAAAGTGATGAATATAACCAGTATGATGAACAGATTAAATTTGCCCCAATCCTAGCCCCACGCAACTAGTAAGATGCGAGGGCTCATCACCGAGAGCTAGAAAGGGCACAAGTTATGAGGTGTAGGTGAAATGATAGTGATAAAAGACAGACGAAGCTTTGGCGGAACCAAATTGGAAGCTACAAGTCAACTCCACTCGAGTGACTCCATAGTTTTGGATGCAACTTGCTTTGTGGTTTATCCAGACTTAGACCCGTAGATGGCCACATAGTAGACAAAATCTGGGTTTTTAGGATTTTAACTCTTTTGGAATTTTGAACATCTGATTCATTCGTTTTTGACTCAAAGTTTCAAAGTTTGAATTGTTTGTGTATGACCTTTTACATTTATTTGTCAAGAGGACCCCCTGTACTTTGCCCCACGCTACTAGTAAGAAGCGTGGGTTTATCACCGTGGGCAAGGCATAGGCGAGTAAGGGCATTTCCATCCTTTCCCAACCCTACGTCACTAGTAAGAGACGCAAGCTCATCACCGAAGGTTGGTGGGGCAAGGAAATGTGTAAAATTAAAATTTTCTGTTTAATCACTTTTGATTTGTTTATTTGAGTAAAATGTCAGTATGTGCTTATTTCCAAAGAGATATGCATATGGGATAGATGTGACACCATGAAGCTTCTAGAAGAGACCATAGGCAAGACACCTATCCTAAGAAGAAATCAAAGCGAGAATAAACTTGCAGATCTTGGTATGGCTACCGTTAAGACTTCGTCATGTCTGATTTTATTTGATAAAAGATTCTGAGATATTTTGATGATATCATGAAAATGGAGAGGTACGATTAAAGAGTTTATGCCAACAACATCATGAGTTTGTAATGAATTGCTTTGAGAATAGATTCCTTGATCACAATTTGTGTAAGAAACAAGTGGACAAAATGATCTTAATCTATATGAAGATGCAATGTAGATAAATATATGTAGTGCCAGCCGCTTATGCGTAGAACCGCTTGAGGTGAAGGGAATTGACTGTTTCACCAAATTCCTCACCTTCTAGCATACATAAGAGGTATGCACCATTTCCATAGTCCTTCATGACTCGGTATGGGCCCAACCATTTGGGCCGGAATTTCCTTCCTTCGCCGGTCTTCTTGTCGATCCGGTTGTCTAGCCTTAGAACTAGATCACCTTCGTATATGTCGCGTTCATAGACCTTCTTGTTATACTGCCGGCACATTCGGTCAGCATAAGCTCTATGCCACTGTTCAGCATCTAATCTAGTTTCATCTAGGCTTTCTAGTTGGGAAAGACGTGCTTCTCTATAAGCGTCTTCATCCAGAATCCCTTGTAGTGAAATGCGGAGACTGGGTATTTCGACCTCAAGTGGGAGAACTGCTTCTGCCCCAAATACTAGCGAGAAAGGAGTTGCTCCCGTTGGTGTTCTTATTGAGGTTCGGTGGGCCCACAAGGCCGGATATAACTTCAAATGCCAATCTCGTTTGTTTTCTTTTACCGTTTTAAGGAGAATGGCTTTCAGTGTCTTGTTTGTCGCTTTCAAACTCGTCCGTCGCTTGGCTGGGGGTAATACAAGGAAGCCGTATGATGGCTTATCTTAAATTTATTGCATAGTTCGCGAACCTCTTCATTCTTAAAAGAAGTTCCATTATCGGAGATAATGATTTGTGGGATACCGTACCTGCAAATGATTTGGTTCAAAATGAACTTGGCGATTACATGTAACTGTGCAGTAGTAGTAGAGGCATAGCCTCTACCCATTTGGTAAAATATTCAAAGGGTCCGTGATTATAAAATTATGGCCATCTGTGGATGAGGGAGAGAATTTCCCTATCAAATCTAGGCCCCATGTAGAAAAGGGCCATGGAGTAGCGATTGGTTGGAGAGCTTGTGCCGGCATATGAATCTCATGGGAGAATTCTTGGCACTTATGACACCTGCGTACAAACTCTATTGCGTCATGTTCTAGAGTGGGCCAGAAATAGCCCATTCGATGTATTTTTCGAGCGGTGGCATGGCCACCAAGTGGCCTCCACATATTCCACTGTGAGATTCATGGAGAATCTTCTTGGATTCTTCCGTGTCGACACATCTTAGGAGCATTCCATCGAATGCTTTTCGATAGAGCACTTGCTCTATAATGACGTATTTAGCTACGATAATGCGTAACCGCCTTCTTTGTTGCGGTGTAACTCCTTCTGGGTACGTATGGTCCATGATATAATTAATGATATCCGTGTACCAAAGGCACTCAGAGATAGAGGGTCGGGTTTCGATGTAGTATACGCACTCATCTGGAAAGTCTAAATCTACTAAATCACCTCCGTCTAATGGGTTGTCAGCTAACCAATCTGCGATGATTTGTCCTTTAACCGACTTCTGATTTACAAATGTTAATTCGAATTCTCCCATTAAGGTTATAAAACGTCCAACCTTTTTAGACAAGGACCCTTGTGTGAGGAAAGTTCGTAAATGGTCCGTTTTTACCATGACCCTTGTTTCTTGGTTTAGCATATAATGTCTTAGGCGTTTAGTAGCAAAGACTATGGCAAGGCATTCTCGTTCTGCCTGTGTATAGCGTGTTTCATAGTCGAGCAGCGTTCGGCTGATGAAATAAATCACGCGTTCCTTCTTGTCATCATCCTCTTGGGCCAACATACAAGCTAACGAGACATTGGTAGCTCGTGAATATAAAATTAACGGGCGATCTAGCTTTGGTGGCATTAGCGTAGGTGGTGATAATAGGAAACGCTTAACTGCATCAAAGGCTTCATTACAGTCTTTGGTCCAATCAATGCTATAGTCTTTCTTGAGTAAATTGTTGATTGGATGAATGGCGAAGCTTAAGTCCGGATGAATCTTCGGATTGCACCCAGTTTTCCGAGAAATGACCGATTCCGCATTCATCCAAGGTGGAACCATTTCGAGGACAAATTTCCGAATTTTGGTCAATCAACATCTATCCCTCGTGACGATATGATATAACCTAGGAGCTTCCCTCCCATTACACCAAAGACGCATTTCTCTGGATTTAGCGTGACTCCGTATTCTATTAGGCGTGAAAGAATGACGCGGAGTACTTCCGGATGGTCACAACGCTTCTTGGCCTTAGCCACAAGTCATCTACGTAGGACTCCATGATTTTATGAATTAGATCGTGAAATATATATGTCATAGCCCCTGTATGTAGCACCAACGCATTTTTGAGACCGAATGGCATAACAACATAGCAATAGGTTCCCCAAGGAGTTATAAACGTAGTTTTAGCTTGATCTTGCTCAGATATTTTGATTTGATTGTATCCCGAGAATCCATCCATGAGAGACAAAAGTTCAAATCCAGTCATTTGCATCAACAATGACATCTATGGATGGTAATGGGAAGTCGTCCTTAGGACATGCTTTGTTGATGTCTCGAAAATCTATGCAGATGCATATCTTTCCATTCTTCTTGAGAACGGGAACGATGTTAGATACCCATTGGGAATAGTCGACTGGTTTGATGAATCCTACCTGGAGGAGTTTTATTACCTCCTCCTTTACCATGAGAGCTACCTTGGGCTTCATGGGTCTTGATTTTTGTTTAATTGGCTTTGCATCTGATTTAGTGACGAGGTTGTGCACCGCAATGTGGGGTGCGACTCCTGTCATCTCCTTATAATTAAATGCAAACGCCTTCTGATGTTCTTTGAGGATCCGAGTATGTATTTCTACTTCTTCTGGGGTTAACGAGGATCCTAGTTTCAATATTCTCGGTTCATCTTCTGTCCCGATGTTGACATCGATTGTTTCTTCGATCAAAGAGGCGTTACCCTCTTCGAACTCAGGTGGTGCTGGAGGTAAATCCAAATCATCCCCATTTTCTATCACGATATGCTAGGTTCCATTTGTGAGGGAAGATCCATCACGGGATTTCCAAAGTAGGAAGACGAATGTGGAATTAAGGATAAATCTAGCATATGATAGAGAGATGTAGTGCCGCATAGGTGTTTAAGTATATCCAAAGTAGCCGCATATCACTATCAATACATGGTCTAGGATGGTAGATTCACTTCCGCTTGAAAGGGGATTTGTCATTGTTTTTATCAATGGTTCATCACGAATGGACACCGTGAACTGGGTATCTTCTAACTCATTGCTTGGAGTAAAACGTGATGCTGAAGTTGCTATTGAATCGGCGAGAAGATTTTTCTCTCGCGGGATCGCTTCAATGGATATGAAGTTAAACGCCTTGCTTAAATCTAATACGGCTTCTTTGTAAAGCTGCAAATGTTCGGCTTTGGTTTCGTATACTTCGAAACCTGGTTTGTCACTAATTGCGAGTCTCCTAAGACTCTGATGTTATCAATACCAATTCTTTTGGCTAAGGTGAGGCCAAGGAGGAGGGCTTCGTACTCAGCGCCATTGTTTGTGCATTCAAAGTTTAGCTTAAAGGCAAATGGTAGGACTTTCTCTTCGGGCGAAGTAAGAATTATACCTGCCCCCGCTCCATAACGGCATTTAGCTCCATCGAAATGGAGAGTCCAATATTTAGCCGGAGTATAGATGTTGGGATATCTGTTGTGTTTGCGCACTCAACTTCTACCATGCAGAGGTCCTCTGCTGGAAGGGAACCAACACCTAGGGAATATCCTATGCCTACTGAATCAAATGGTAAGAACATTGGTGAATCTTGTTCTATTAACTCAACGATTTTTGCAGTAGTCCCTAATGATACCGTTTCTATAGCCTTATCTTTGGGGGTTGGGGTTGTTTTGGCTATGCTGATAGTTTCAAGATCCGTCATAGGTACCAACTTTTCCTCTAGTTTTGGGTCAGTGGGTTTATTGAGTTGGTTTGTTGGAAGTTCAAATTCTGAGTGCACACCTGGTCTTTTCTTTAAATCAGCTAGGTGCAAATCGAAAGGTTTTGGATCACCTTTGGCTACAAATACCTTTCCTAGATGTAAGAATCTTACTTCTTGAAATAACGTAGAAGGGATTGCCTTCATTCGGTGTATCCATGGTCGGCCGAGTATCATATTATAATTAGTTTCCCGATCTATAATATAAAACTCAGTTAGGATTGTTTTGGGTCCTAAGGTGACCGGCAATATTATAGTTCCTATCGAAGTGGCTTTAAGGCTATCATAGCCTCTCAATGTATTTCGAGTGGTGGAACAGTTTGTTTCCCCATATCCTAGTTTTTGGAGGAAAGAGAAAGGGACTATGTTAACTGTGGCCCCATCATCAACCATTACCCATTTTACATAGTTATTATAAACCCATACTTGTAAGTGTAAGGCTGGATCACCTCGCAAGCAGTGCGATCTCAAAGATCTCGTAGGCATTTTACTTATTTCAATATGAATTCGACATCCTTGTCCAGCTGCCCCGGAGGGTGGATATCAAAATCTACGTGATTTACTTGTGTTTCAGGAGGTGGAGTGATGTTAATTAGATGACCTAGACCTAATGCTTCTAAAAGAGCAACTTTGTGAGTAGGAGAGTTCTTTAGTAAATCCAAAAATGAAATGTGCGAGAAGGTCTTTGTTAGGTCACTAATTAAATCATAGGCACCCACGGGTTTTTCTACTATTTGTTGACTCTTATCCGTTTCTGGTAGATGACTTGGGCTCGGTTGAGAGAAATATTCTCGTGTTCTTGTTATAGCTTCGATAGGTAGTTCAAAGCCTAATTCTACCAAACTCGACTATCTTGGGTCTCATGACTTCCTAACCGTGGGCGCAACTGATGGATTTAGTGAAGTCGAGGCTTCATGATCATTGTTTCCCGTCATTGCACTTTTGTTTGTTCCAGTTGGATTCAGCCTATTGCTATCATGATTTGGGAGTGGATCGTTAAAGATCTTGAGGGGAGCATTCTGAGGGGAAACTGCCCCTGCGAGCGTATTTGGTGGTGATGACACGGATCTCGCTAAAAACAAATCATGTGAAGAACTGCTTTGTTCTTCTCGGCAAACGTTGCATGAATTTATCAGTAGTCACGACACGTCTAAGATCATGACCCCGACTTTTGTGGAAACCACAATAAGAATTGGGATTGTAATTCCTATTTTGTTGGTTTGGTGTATATCATGGGCCTAAAATTCTGATCAAACTGCCTATTAGGATTAAAATTTTGCATTTGTTGTTTCTCGGATTTGGTTTTGATAACCAAATGAGTTTTGGCTTGGCCCTTGTATAGGATTTCACCATTGTTGTTGTTGTTGTTGTGGGTGGTTAAAATCCACTGTATTGATTGTCGGGTAAAGTTGTTGTTTCGTTGATTGTTTGTTTGTGATGGAGTATTGACCACATTTACCTTCTTGGGCTGGTCGGTTACTCCATCCGTTGTTACACCCCGATTTTTGTTAAGGATTTTAGGTCCTTGATTGATGTTTGTGGTAGTGGGATAATTTGTAGTGTTCTGATTGGGGGTGATTAACCTCCCGTTTGTTCCATATGTCTTACGACCACTATCTATCGCTGCTTGATCTATTCGAAGAGCGCTCTCAAGTACTTCATCGTAAGTTCTTAGCGGGAACTTCTGGACTTCTTCCTTCACCTCTCTGCTGAGAGAATGAAGGAATAAATCACATAGTTCCATCTGATCCATGTTTGGAGCACTTGCTGAAGAATAAAGAACTGTACGCCACCTCTGGATGAAATGGGCGACAGATTCGTTGTGTTCTTGTTTGATGTGCAAGAATTCCCTGATTCCTGTTCTCAATAGTTTGTTCATGTCAAATGCCTTAATGAACTCTGATACGAGTTGTTTAAATGAATGGATGGAGGCTTCAGGTATTCTATAATACCAGTCGAGAGCAATGCCTTCCAAGGTTTTGGGGAATATTTTAGCAACAACCCCATCCCAAGGGAGTAATTCACGTATGGTCAGCGTAGCTTTGATATGCGCATTTGATCTCCCTCACCTTTGTACTTGGGTAAATCGGGAAGAGGTCTCTGAAGCATGATGACACTTCGTATGGTGAAGTCTAAGGGCTCTTTCAGATATTCTGAATAAGTCCCTATCGCATAGGTTTCGACCATTGATGGTGGTTACTGAGGGAGTGATGGTGGGATGGGTTGTTGATATGGCGCAGCGTATGCATTGGCAGGGGCATAGGGAAGTCCCTGCATTTGAGCAAACATGCCGGAGAGGAGAACATATCTCCTTGTGGTGATTTGGAGTACATGTTTAAGTATGACGGGGTATTGTCTAAGAATGGATTGTTTGATACTAGACCGGGAGGAATGGTGTTAGAGATGACAGCCTCATGGCGTTTGTTGTGGATACCGAGGAGGCATGCCTAACGTGCCTACTCCCGTGAGGAGATCTACTTGGCCGGTGGTATGGAGGATCGAACTTCCTCTTGCATGAATCGAGAATTTTGACTTGCTTGAGCAAGTTCTAACCCTCTCACTTTTTCTACTAACGTTGAAATGACTTCATTTGGTGAAGTCACGGTGCTTTTGCCTTAGCAAGCGTTTGTTGTATACCCCGGTGTTGATAGGCATATGATATCCTCGCTATGAATCGCTCATATCCTCGCCAAGTTTCTCCGAGAGTATTTCCTATATGCAGTGGCATAGAGGTATTTTCTTGAAAAGAGACCTCGGGTTGTATTTGTAAACCTCCTATAGGTGGGTACATACCCCGAGAGCGTTGTTCACTCCTAGGATAACGTATTGACTGTTCATCATCTAAGACCAGGTATGGGTCAGATTGTCTACTAATTTGTGGTCTAAGTAGCATCTGAGGAGACGAACCAGATTCTCCAGTAAACGTCATATTGTTCGAGCCTGAAGGCTCTGTTTGTTGCGTTCGAGGGGGTTGATCTAACTCCTCAGTTTGAAAAGACGAATTATATCTGATTCTTGGAGTTTGTGTTGACAACTGATTAGTTGAATAGTTGTCGCCCCATACTGAGAGTGAGGGTGATGATTGTCTATTCTGTTGGGCGTAGTATGCCTCGAGACCCAAGAGGGGTCTGCCATATGCATCGAATCCCGACATATTCGGGGGGTATATGAATACCCGCAGAATAATGGGAAGGAGCGAAGGTGATTTGTGAAAGGCTAATGAGGCGGAGAAGATGAAAAGTAAACTAAACTTGGAAGAACACGTGATACTATGACTCCGAATTAGAAAGTAGGAAGTTTACGTCAACTTCACTAATTTTGTTTGTTTCACGTTGGGTTCACCAATTTTGTACGCCGGAAAAAGTGACAAGCGAGCGTGGGAATCTACAGGTAACTCTTCCACGTACCCGACCTCCCGAGGTCGTGCCGAGATAGCCGGTGGGGATGGAATATGCGTGGGATGCAGACAAACTAGTTAGGCAATCTAATGTCTTCGACACGCACTAATGGAATTTGCGAATCTAAGGCAAAGAAGGCCCTTCTAACTTGGACTGGTGTGATAGATCGATCGGCAAGGATGACTGACTCGAAGGCTCCAATCAATATCGAGCTCTGGCGTGATTCGATCTATGGGTTGTGGAATACGTGGAAAATGACCTGGGATAGTTTCGTGTATGTCTCCAGATAAGGTCATATGGTGGATGGTGAAAACAATTGACTTTACGGACGATTCTCTGGCCTAGTCCAGAATTCTCTAGCTTCATTAGCCGCTATATCTAGTAAGGACAATTGTTCGATGATGATGGGTGGAAGTGGAGTAGATCTGAATACTAACGTGTGTAGGCCAGTGTCTATATCCGATTGATTTATGGATTCGTTAGGGTCAGTGGGATTTGTGGATCACAACCGTAGACTCTCTTGGTTGTTGCATGGTCCCGCTATGGTCATGTACGAAATCAAGTCCTAATCCCTAGTATCCAATAATCGTACGCTTTCTCAGCTTCTATGTTTAGGACCAATAACTGCGCGATCTTCTCATAATATCTCACAAAGTGCTTCGTGCAACCTGGATCCTTAAACTAGTATCTATGTCTCGTGAGAGTGTCTCCGCACTCGGGTCATGGGACCAAAGGATCACAACCAAAGGTTTGTTCTCTTTCGAACCCTTCTACAAATGTGTGAATGTTTGCCTAGGGTAATCTGTAGTTCGGTTGATTTGACCAAAACGTGTGTGCTTGGTCGTCTTCTATGTTTAACCCTCTCAACTGAGAACTGATCAGTTGTAAATCTGTTGTTGTTTGGAAGACTTGTATTCTAAGGTTTTGGTCTATGTCAACTATTGTTGTGACGAGGTTTGGTTGAGGCACGATTGGCTCAAATACGTATTCCCTGGGCTCCCGAGGTCCCGTGATTGTCATACAAAACAAAATGTAAATCTAACTGTAATAAAGCAAATTCTAACTACGTGGAATAAAACTAAAACATATATAACTTCTATTTTTGTATTTAACTTTATGAGAAGAAAAGCAGCTATTTAAATGTATCTAGAAATAACAACTAAATAACAATTTAAAACAAACAAAATAACCGAGTGTAGTTATTTGTCTGTGTGCATTTGTAGATTTATTCTAAACAAATGAAATAGCTCATCTATCTGCAAGATTCTCGATCCTACCTCAGAAGTGAGGAGTGAATCATAGTTTCTCAGAAACTATCAATCCTCACAGCTTCCCTGGCAATATCGAGAATAGAATTTACTAAATGAAGCAATTATCTACTCTATTTGATATGATTCTAACTAGAACTTTGAAAGTTAGAACCTGGATTCCGCAGTAATGGTGGCGAATCCGATGGTGTGTGTGATCTTGTCCCCTCAGCAGATCTCCTCGCTCTTTCGTGTTCACGTGATCCGTAAAAGCATGTAATGCTAGCATCAATGTAAGTAGATTTTGGGACAAAGGCAAGCTCGTAATGCAGATCAATATAATGCGAGTAGGAGAGGGATAGCGCAAGAGTACAGAGCTTGGCTTATGCAATTCCTAGCGGGATTTACTGCGAGTCATGCAACATAAAGCGTCCGTAAACTTTCCTGTTCAAGAGCAAAACTATTTAATGGCTTCCTAAGCTATTCTACTCCAATGGAGATAAAACAATAACACCATTAATGGCTTCCAACTAATTCTAACTCCAATAATGAATAAACCAAGATAAAAAATGAAAGCAAATCTAATGCTTCAGCAAACTTCGTGGTCGGGGTGATATGTGGCTTACCAACAACTGAACAATGCTAACTAAGCATGCAAAGAATTAAAACTATGGCTTCTAAACAAAATAAAAGACTGAACTATGAAAATGAAAGCATGAAAGTGAATGAGGGGCAGACCATTTGTTTGAGCACAAGCCATTTATTTATAGCTTTTCATTCACCCAAAGATCAAAACCAAACTGAACTCTAAAACTATAAACAATGGCCAAACACTATTCCAGGGGACCAAAAACATAAATGCAAGCCCAAGTCGGCAAGGAAAAGTCAGGGTGAAACGTTGATCTTTACGTGAGTCGCAAAACACTTTCTAGAAAACGCATAAAGGACCGCCGCCTGAGCAGGCGGCGGCGGTTACAGACCGCCGCCCGATCGTGGCGGGTGTCACGAGACCGCCACCCATGCAGGCGGCGGTTTCATCACCGAAGAGCAAAAGGCCAAGAAAAGAGGGAAAAAGGGAAAACAAAGGACGCGGGGCTAAGCGGGGCATGCGGATGTTAACGCATACTCCGAGTGTTTTAGCCATGAAGAGGCGTAAAATGGTGGGTCCGAGTATGGCAGTCCCGAAATGGGAAGTTAGAAGTTATACCTTACAAGTCCGTGTGTTCAAATGACGCCATCCAAAATTCCCGCTATCTGAAAAATGAAAAGAGAACTCAAGTGTAGATAGATACAATAATTTGGAAAATAAACGCTAAAATAATAGGGAATGAGAACGTACTATTCGTGTGGGGATAGGAACTTACCTCCATCGCTCCAAACCCGTGAAAAATCTTTTAAAATGAATCAGGTGCTATATATATGAAAGTGGGCCCATTTTCCTATTCATTTGCATGGCGAGTTGATTTGATTATTTTTGTACTCTGGGACCCACTGACGGCTTCTTGCATGAGTATAGTCGAAATGTTCGTAGTGAGATCGTGATCATACCTCCACGTGTGGAACACTGACCTCGCCGATCACAAGTTAGTTTTCTTCAGTTTATTATTTTTCCCCCCTTAATTTTGAAATGCTAGATACTCTGTAATGGGGGGGTCATTTTTGAAAATGCTAGGTTCAAAAGGTCCACCTAGGGGGCGCCTACTGGGTAGGCTTTGTTTTTAGGTTAAATGGTCATTTTCGCATGTTTTAGGCTTTGTTAGATTAAAAGCCCGCGTGGGTTTTCGGACCACGACCGCCGCCTAGCTGTGGCTGTGGTTACATGACTACCACCCTATTCAGGGGTGGTGGTTACACGACCACCACCTTTAAGGCAAGGTGGTTACAAAACCACCTCCCCGCTCAGTGGCGGCGGTTATACACGTAATGGTAAAAGGAGCTGTTTTTGAGATTGTGTTTGTATTTTTAGCACTTCTACGTATTTTTATGACTTTCTCGGTATTGTTCGGATATTAACTTGCTGTTTTTTGTGTGTTTTTGGGTGTATGCAGCAAGAGAGGAGTACATCAGATGGAGCAGAGAGAGAGAGTTTGATTAGCTCTCGTGGTACTAGATGCCCTCTCGCAGACGAGGAGGACACACTTCGCAGGGCTAGTACATTGCGCATATCGCACGTGCCCCATGTTGCACCATCTAGTCACATCCTTTGTGACTTATTCTCATCCTGGGACACAGATCGGAACACCTTCCGATTGTTAGGGGTCCGCGGCGAGTGGACCATTACATTAGAGGACGTCTACCGCATTCTGGGGGTCCCGATCATCGGGAGGTAACTTACATTAGAGACAACAGGCTCATGGGCATAGATTGCATAGTGGGCAGCATATATGGGAGATGCAGTCATCTCCACGGGGTCGAAGAAGGGGGTGAGAGTTCGATCCATTCCTTCTTTTCCTATCCCCTTACTTTTCCAGGCCATCATGGGGATCCTTGCCTCGAGATTGATCGGGGACAAGGGAGGTGACACATTATTATATTGCTGGGGCCACATTATTGCATAGATAGAGGGGCACGGCCGGATATATGCCTGGGGCATAGATATTCTTGGGACCACCTACCATGATCTATATAGGGTGGTCCGTTTACAGGGGCAGTCACTGAGCCACCCGACTCTAGTCATGAGTTGGGTTTATGAGCGCTTCATCCCTTATGGCAGGGGTGTGGAGGTGGTAGATCCTGGAGCTATTAGGGTAGCCAGATGGGCAGACATGTCGGTGTTTAGAGTACCTCATCAGCCAGTTGCCTCCTTGATTACTGCCGATTTGGAGGTGACACCATACCAGCTCATGGCCGGCATATGGGGTGAGGAGACCCTTACCTTGATCTCCTGCTCCACCACAGGCAGCTTATCGATCGAGTGGGATGAGTGGAGGTGCACCCCTTTGGCCGAGTTCCTCAGCAGTTCAGCCTTCCATACGTGGGTATGCTTCCCCCAGTGGCACCAGTTTACAGATCAGTTCGCGAGGCCAGAGGGGGGCCTAGAGGCCGAGGTTGGACAGTGATTACTCCTGGCATTCCTATTACAGCCAAGAGGATAATTCATGCTAGAGGGAGAGCTGGTGCACCTCGGGCACCTTTGCTTCAGATTGCTGTGGGTCCTGCTCATAGCAGCGATGACCCTATTGATATTGACTCCGAGTCCGAGGAGTTTACAGAGGGAGGGACAGAGGAGGAGACCGAGGACAGCGATCCTGAGTGGCATGACACTCAGGATATTATGCAGGCAGAGAGGGCTGAGCAGAGCGCAGAGAAGGATACTCTAGTTTCAGAGGAGCCACTCTCCCAGGGCCGTGTTGGAGAGGATGAGTCCATTGCGGGATGACACGTTGCTCTGCCACAGAGCAGCCCTCGCCGACAAGCCGCATCCGTGGCAGGGCTGGTCCCAAATGACCCATCTTAGAATCCCGGGATCCGAGTAAGTTACCCTTTCTCCCTTTTAATGCTTATTTGTAGGCTCTTCTTAGTTGTTATTTTGTATCTTTTAGCCTCTTGCTTAGTTTCTAATTCATTTTCTCCTTTGTTTGCAGAGACCATTGATGAGTGGCGGATCGATCCGCGGGGTATGTACCATTCCCGATGATCCCCATGGATTGGACGCGTGCGAGCTATCCGTGACGCTTTGGGAGCCTTCGGCAATGGTGAGGCATACCGACATTTTGCTCCGGTCCGGCATGTGGCCGGATGGTGTCGACCTCCACACTTAGCTAGCGGGCTATAGGACGGGCCGAGTGTTTTATGAGGAGCCATTCTCATGGTGAGACTCGCAATGCTCCTAGGATCCCGAGCCCTTCGTACATTCGTGAGCGCCGGCGAGCCGGAGTCCTAGGCATGGGCGTGCACCTTCGGAGGGGTCACGTAGGGATTGAGAGGCCACTTGGCTCTCATGTATTTTGCATTATATATTCTTTGTATATCATGGGCTCTTTGAGTGTTTTGACCATGCTTAGTGCATGATGGCATTGTATATAAAATTTGATCATTTATATATACGTATTCATTTTGGATCAAAATCTTGGCACTCATGGTTTCCTTTCTATTTCCAACTTTTCTATGTATACTACGATGTATGTTTATATGCTTTTTAGAATGTATGCAATGGAGAACAAATGATGCAAATGTTTGTTTCTTTTTGTGTATTTCATGATGCTGATATATGTAGATGTAATGTGATTTTGAATCTTAGCTTCCTGTAAGCAATTTTGGATACCTCATGTTTGTTTTGCAAAGTGATGAATATAACCAGTATGATGAACAGATAAACTTGCCCCACTCCTAACTCCACACAACTAGTAAGATGCGAGGGCTCTTCACCGAGAGCTAGAAAGGGCACAAGTTATGAGGTGTAGCTGAAATGATAAATATGAAAGACAGACAAAGCTTTGGTGGAACCAAATTGAAGCTATGTTTACTCTACCCGAGTGACTTCATAGTTTAGAATGCAACTTACTTTGCGGTTTATCTAGACTTAGATCCGTAGATGGCCACATAGTAGACAAAATCTGGGTTTTTAGGATTTTAACTCTCTTGGAATTTTGAACATCTGATTCATTCATTTTTGACTCAAAGTTTGAATTGTTTGTTTATGACTTTTAACGTTTGCTTTGTCAAGAGGACCCCCTATACTTTGCCCCATGCTACTAGTAAGAAGCGTGGGTTTATCACCATGGACAAGGTATAGGCGAGTAAGGGCATTTCCATCCTTTCCCAACCCTACGTCACTAGTAAGAGACGCAAGCTCATCACCGAAGGTTGGTGGGGCAAGGAAATGTGTAAAATTAAAATTTTCTGTTTAATCACTTTTGACTTGTTTTCTTGAGTAAAATGTCAGTATGTGCTTATTTCCAGAGAGATATACATATGGGATAGATGTGACACCATGAAGCTTCTAGAACAAACCATAGGTAAGGCACCTATCCTAAGAAGAAATCAAAGCGAGAATAAACTTGCAGATCTTGGTATGGTTACTGTTAAGACTTTGTCATTTCTGATTTTATTTGATAAAAGATTCCGAGATGATTTGATGATACCATGAAAATGGAGAGGTATGATTAAAGAGCTTTATGCCAACAACATCATGAGTTTGTAGTGATTTTCTTTAAGAATAGATTCCTTGATCACAATTTATGTAAGAAACAAGTGGACAAAATGATCTTAATCTGTATGAAGATGCAATGTAAATAATTATATAAATAGTGCTAGTTGCTTATGCGTAGAACCGCTTAAGGTACAGGAATTGACCGTTTCACCAAATTCCTCACCTTCTAGCATACATAAGAGGTAAGCACTGCTTTCCATAGTCCTTCATGACTCTGCATGGGCCCAACCATTTGGGCCGAATTTCCTTCCTTCGCCGGTCTTCTTGTCGATCCTACTGCCTAGCCTTAGAACTAGATCACCTTCGTATATGTCGCGCTCATAGACCTTCTTGTTATACTTTGCCGCACATTCGGTCAAAGATAAGCTCTATGCCGCTGTTAAACATCTAATCTAGTTTCATCTAGGATTTCTAGTTGGGAAAGACGTGCTTCTCTGTAAGCATCTTCATCCGTAATCCTTGTAATGAAATGCAAAGACTAGGTATTTCGACCTCAAACGGAGAACTGCTTCGCCCAAATACTAGTGAGAAAGGAGTTTCTCCCATTGGTGTTCTTATTGAGGTTCGGTGGGACCACAAGGCCGGATATAACTTCAAATGCCAATCTCGCTTTGTTTTCTTTTACCATTTTAAGGAGAATGGCTTTCGTTGTCTTATTTGTTGCTTCACTTGTCCGTTTGCTTGGGGTAATACAAGGAAGCCGTATGATGGCTTATCTTAAATTTATTGCATAATTCGCGAACCTCTTCATTCTTACAAGAACTTCCATTATCGGAGATAATGATTTGTGGATACCGTACTGCAAATGATTTGGTTCAAAATGAACTTGGCGATTACGTAACCAGTACAAGAGTAAGAGGCATAGCCTCTACCCATTTGGTAAAATATCCAGTGGGTGTGATTATAAAATTATGGCCATCTCAGAGAGAGGGAGAGAATTTCCCTATCAAATCTAGTCCCCATGTAGAAAAGGGCCATGGAGTAGCGATTGGTTGTCAGAGCTTGTCAGGCATGGCATATGAATCTCATGGGAGAATTCTTAGGCGCTTATGACACCCGCGCAGAAACTCTATTGCGTCATGTTCTAGAGTGGGACATAAATAGCCCATTCGATGTATATTTCGAGCGGTGGCATGGCCACCGAAGTGGCCTCCACATATTCCACTGTGGATTCATGGAGAATCTTCTTGGATTATTTTGTGTCGACACATCTTAGGAACATTCCATCGAATGCTTTTCGATAGAGCACCCGCCTATAATGACGTATTTAGCTACGATAATGCGTAACCACCTTCTTTGTTGCGGTGTAATTCCTTCCGGTACGTATGGTCCATGATATAATTAATGATATCAAAGGTACTAAGAACACTCGAGAGATAGAGGTTTGGGTTTCATGTAGTATACGCACTCATCCTGGAAAGTCTAAATCTACTAAATCACCTCCATCTAATGGGTTATCGGCTAACCAATCTACGATGATTTGTCCTTTAACCGACTTCCGATTTACAAATGTTAATTCGAATTCTCCCATTAAGGTTATAAAATGCCCACCTTTTTAGATAAGGAGCCTTGTGTGAGGAAAGTTCGTAAGTGGTCTGCTTTTTACCATGACCTCTTGCGTAGGCTAGCGTCTATATCCGATTGACTTGTAGATTCATTGGGTCATGGGATCCGTGGATCACAACAATAGACTCTTGGTTGTTGTCCTACTATGGTCATGTAAGAAATCAAGTCCTAATCCCTAGTATCCAGTAATCGTACACTTTCTCAGCTTCTATGTTTAGGACCAATAACTGTGTGATCTTCTCAGAATATCTCACAGCGCGTCGTGCGACACTGGATCCTTAAACTAGTATCTATGTCCTCGTGAGAGTGTCTCCCGCACTGGTCCGTGGGACCAAAGGATCACAACCAAAGGTTTGTTCTCTTTCAAACCTTCTACGAGTCATGTGAATGTTTACCTAGGGTAATGTAGAAGTTCGGTTGATTTGACCAAAATGTGTGTGCTTGGTCGTCTTCTATATTTAACCCTCTCAACCGAGAGCCGATCAGATTGTAAATCTGTTGTTGCTTGGAATACTTGTATTCGAGGATTTGATCTATGTCAACTATTGATGTGACGAGGTTTGGTTGAGGCACGATTGGCTCAAATATGTATTCCCCGGGCTCCCGAGGTCCCGTGATTGTCATACAAAATAAACTATAAATCTAATTGTAATACAACAAATTCTAACTACGTGGAATAAAACTAAAACATATATAACTTCTATTTTTGTTTTTAACTTTCTAAAAAGTAGCTATTTAAACGTATCTAGAAATAACAACTAAATAACAATTTAAAACAAACAAAATAACCGAGTGTAGTTATTTGTCTGCAATTTGTAGATTATTCTAAACAAATGAAATAGCTCATATATCTCGTAAGATTCTCGATCCTACCTCGAAGTGAGGAGGAATCATAGTTTCTCGTAAACTATCAATCCTCACAACTTCCCTAGCAATATTGAGAATAGAATTCATTGAAGTGAAGCAATTAACTACTTTATTTGATATGATTCTAACTAGAACTTTGAAATTTAAAACCCGGATTCCATGCAAAACAAGCAGGTGAATCGATGGTGTGTGTGATCTTGTCCCCTCGGTGTGATCTCCTCGTTCTTTTGTGTTCATGTGGATCCGTAAAAGCATGTAATGCTAGCATCAACAGTAAGTAGATTTTGGGACAAAGGCATCTCGTATCACGATCAATATAATGTGAGTAGGAGAGGGATAGCCTTGAAGAGTACGAGCTTGGCTTATGCAATTCCTAGCGGGATTTATTGTGAGTCATGCAACATAAAGCGACCAGAACCTGAAACTATCCTATTTGAAGAGCAAAACCTACAACTTTAATGGCTTCCTAAGCTATTCTACTCCAATGAATTGGATAAAACAATAACACCGTTTGCACAAGCTGGATATGTGGCTTACCAACAGTTGAATAATGCTAACTAGACATATAATGAACTAAACCAAGCACTGTAAGCAAAATGAAAGCTAAATCTAATGCAAAGAGAAATTCAGAGACAAACTTCAGGGCCAGATTGGGTGAAATAACAGTACTGCCTGCACAAGATGGGTATGTGGCTTACCAACAGCTGAACAATGCTAACTAAGCATGCAAGGAATTAAAACTATGGCTTCTAAACAGAATAAAAGACTGAACTATGAAAATCAGAGCATGAAAGTGAATGAGGGGCAGACCATTTGCTTGTGCACAAACCATTTATTTATAGCTTTCATTCACCCAAAGATCAAAACCAAACTGAACTCTAAAAACCATAAACAATGGCCAAACACTATTCTAGGGGACCAAAAACATAAATGCAAGCCCAAGTCAGCAAGGAAAAGCTGGTGAAATGTTGATCTTTACGTGAGTCGCGTCAAAATACTTTCTGAAAAACATGTAAAAGACTCGTTGCTCGAGTAGGCGGAGGTTATAGGACCGCCGCCCAATCATATGGCAGAATCACGAGACCACCACCCATGTAGGGCGGTGGTTTCGTCACTGAAGAGAAAAAGGCCAAGAAAAGATGGAAAAAGGGAAAACAAAGGACGCGGGGGCTAAGCGGGGCATGCAGGATGTTAACGCATACTCTGAGGGATTTTCTAGATCCCGAACACCTTACAAGGAGACCTGTATCATCATTGGGGCACTTGTTACGCTGTTCCGACAGTATAGTACCTTACAATTTTGCGTACGTACAGTGTCAAATTGTGGAGTTAATTAGATCCCAGTTAGGGTTCGCAAACTATGGCATGGGTTCAAGAGAGTTATATCATGGATTTGAGATCAAAGGTTGGAATAATCTGAAGAACAGAGCAATAAAAATACCTTGATATGGCACCCAAGAAAGGAAAGGGCAAGGGCAAGGTGAAACAATAAGAACCCAACGTAAACACAAATGAAGAATGGTATGCAGAGATGCAATACCTAGATGGGGTGATGATGGGGAAGGAGTGGGAATCCCACCTAAGAAATGTACTTGTAAGTGATTATAATCACCGAAAAACATGATAGAGAAGGAAATGACACTGGAATTAGTGTGCCCCACTAGTAAACAAACACCAGAGGGCTTGCCGATATACAATGATGACGTTAAGGTCAAAATAGAGAAGGCAGGGTCTGTTACAACTCTATGAGTTTCCTTTTTTGGAAAACCAGAGCACCTATACCAATGGTTAATGTCACAGGTACATGAATATTACTTCCACTTTGTAGGGCACAAGATGCATGTTACTCCCTAGCTTATCTCACAATTTACAGGCCTCATATGTGAGGGAGATAGCTTGGAAGATGACCTAGGTGACAAGGAGGCTATTCAGGAGACCATCACCAAATATGCCTACAAGAAGGGGTCGAGGTATTACAACATTTCAGACATCAAGGACCCCATGATGAAAATGGTCGTGCATCTAGTGACTAAGCTAAATGGCCAGGAGAGGTGGACCCATGGTCAACAAACCCTAGTTACATGTCTATAGGAAAATTGTAGAAGGCACCATATACAACTTATCCACATACATCGTAAAGGAAATTGTCATTTACGTGAAGGATGGGGATAGAATCCTCTTCTTAAACATCCTCTTAAACATTTTATTTTTAGAGATTGAAGTTCCCGACACACCGCATAAGTTTATATGGGACTACCTCACGAGGATCCTTCGCTCATGAAGAGGTTTGAGAAGTATTCATGTGATAAAATGATAGCACCCCACAAGGCGCAGCTTAGAGAAATGGTATATGTGCCTAAGGAACATGTTGGGGACAAGAGTGGAGAATCCCTAAACAACTCCTAATAGCCACTAAGGGGGAGCCGAATTCACTATTTATCAAGATTTTTTCCTGGGTAGATTCAAGCTAATAAATGAATCATGGACCCCTCGCAAGCTTCCTTCATGTTCACTGCTCAATACTTCCAAGCAGGAGTGAATAGATTTAAGGAATCAAAGAAGTTAAGGCTAGAACTAGGTAGTCTAGACTGGGAGCATAGGGAGATGAGAAAGAAGCTAAATTACCCTAGTAGAAAGTGCACGTACGTGGAGAGGTACATGTCACATGAGATCCAAATGACAAGGCCGATAACACTACCCATCACTGGAGGATCCGCGGTGTGTGTGTACCTCCATATAAGGCCGAAGTTTGAGAAGGGTGCATATCTAGAGAACGATGTCTCCATACCTAAGGATCCCATGGGTAGGAAGAAGCATGCACCAAAGAAGAGAGGGAGAGGAGAAGAAGAAGCACCAAGTGTGCAGACTGCTCAGATAGTGAGCATGCCAACAATAAGTGCCAAGCCAAGCACTTACATACGGAGAAAGAAGTCCCCAGTGAAGGAAAAGACACCAGAAGTAGAGGCACCTAGCAACCCTCACCAAGGAAGAGTCACTTGAGGGAGAAGATAAGGCTGAATCCCCTGTTCAGGAGCCACCTCTTAGGAAAAAGTAGAGGGTAGATGAGGAAGTGACTCGAGAGGTGACCGATAGCATGGAGAAGTACATGGGTGGAAGAGGGGATGAGAGTGAAGAATATGATGGCGAGGAAGATGAGCTTGAAAAATACCAAGAGCCACAAGTCTTCAGCGTCTATGACTCGGAAGAGGAGAGTGGAGATGAGAAGCAGGAGTTCGTATTCACAAGGCACAAGGGCGCATAAGATGAAGAATACACTAAAGACATGGAAATGAATGAAGAGGTTGGTGGGTAAAACTAGGGAGCAATAATTTTTACAAAGGATCAAATCACTGAGGTGATAGAAAGAGATGAAAATAAAATGCTCAAATCCTTGGTAGACCAAGAGTTAGAGTGCAACGCAGACATAATCTGAAGGAAGGAAGGAGGAGAATATTGAAAAAGAACATGACAGCCTGAGAGGAGGTCCCGCTCTAACAGTAAGTTTCCCCAAAGGTGCACGCAGTAGAAGGACTCTTGATACGGAGTAGAGGAAAGTAATGGGCTACATTGATGACATGAAGAAGGTGCTACGTGCATGATTCCAAAGCATTGTACCCACAGAAAGGATTTTAGCCATGGGGTCTTTTGAAAAGGAGGGCACATACCTCGGACAAAGAAGATTCTCTCTTGGGAATTTGAGTCCCACATTGATGAGCTAGACTTTAAATTCTATCAGGAGTGCTCATAACATTTCCAAAATCTAAGGGGGCCAATCCCTTAGTGAATGCTCAGGAGCTCTCAGATGAGCAAGTCTACAATGCACTCAACAAGGTCATGGTCGAGACCAAGGCTAGACTCTTCACACGTAATGATAGGATAAGAGTACTGGAGGAAAAACTAGGGAAGAAGGAAGAGGAGCTGGCAGAGAAGACCCAAAGCTTAAAGTAGGAAGAGCTGATCAATGCACAACTAAGGCGTGAGTTAAAGGAAGAGAAGATAAAGGTGCAGGAAGTATACAAGAAAATGGAGTCTATCAAGGGTGCCATCCTTTTAAAGCACCCAGACTTAGCGCCGCCCGCATAGAAGTACTCATCCCTTCTGGAATGTATAGAAGATCTAACGTACGTCCTCACTATGGAGAGACAACCTTTGGCCCTAGATTCTATAGAAGAAGTGGTTGCGTGCTTGAAGGAGGAGGATAGATTGAAGGTGGTAGCACTCATTTCGAGTATAGCCAAGTGCTCGCAGAGGTTAAGGTCACTGCCCAATCTGTGGAGGACTGCGTATGATACATGCGTAGATAGAGATAAGGTGGCAAGCTCCTTGGTCCACACTCGAAGTAGAGCTAAAAGAGTTCTAAGAAAAGAACAAGGGGAATAGGGTGGAAAGGGACAAAGTTTTGGCCAAAGTAGAGAGAAAATCAGAGGCAATTGAAGCCTTAAGGAGTTTGATCAAGGCCCGGCTAAAGGAACTATACCCTCAAATTACCAGGAGGATGGATAAGCTCAAAGACTTGGGAAAAGAGATGGAGCAGATTGTGGACACTTTGGGCACCCAAGGAATTGGCCTGAGTTTTGACAAAGTGAGCACCCTAGTGGGCAACCTCTGTCAGAAGGCACAGGGTGAGGTCGAAGTGTGGAATAAGCTAGAGGCAGACTTACGGAAGGATTTTCCTAGCTTGTTGAATTAATGCTCCCCCCATTCTTCATTCTTTCCCCAATTCTTTCATTCCCTTATTCTTTTGTAAAGTGTAAGATTATACATTGGTTCCCTAAGGCAACATGCATCTTGGTTGAGTAAAGTGTTTCTGAGGATGGAGAATAGGCATAGTGTGGGGTGATGTTGGACCCCTGGAATATTGGCCAAGTATGAAGGCACATAGGCACACAAGAGAAAGGTTTAAGGAAGCACATAGCATGTGTGACACATGAAAGGAGGTTTGGGACTTAGTCAATTTGAGTGCCTGGGAAGAACACATGAAAAGCATGACCGGTTGCATGTGGATAAGGTGCCAGCCTGGCAACAGGTTGGCCCAGATAGGGGCATGCCTTGGATGGAATCTTCTAGAAGAACATCATGAGATAAAGTGGAAAGCTCAGCCTGGAGAAGCATGCTCGCATGAAGGACCACATTTGACACTTGGCACCAGATCTAAGGGCACTAGAAGGTGAGTTGGCAGTGTAGGAAAGTGATAAATACAAGTTCCTACGGAGTAAAAGATATATGAGTTTTGAGATATAGTGGGTTAGAGAGAGTGCAAGTTTGAGAGATAGCATGGGCAGAGCTCTTAATTACTATGAGGACTCTATTAGTGGATAGTTGCATTCGGGAGAGAATATACTAGGCATGGATTTGTAAATTTTCTCTTGGTAGCTTAGTTACATAAGTCCAATGAAATGCATGACTGCGGTCTACTTCTCTGTGACACTCTGTAATGGTTTAATGAATGTAATGAGGTTACTTGATATAATATATACATGAATATCAATGGTTCTAATGCATATTTCTCTCTTATGAGTTCTCTTTCCTTTCATGCTGAGTATGAATGCTTGTATATTTATTTTTGTCATAATACATGTTTTGGATTCTGTTAAAGCACTCAGTCTAAAGTGAATGCAATGATCTAGAGGTCGTTCTGAGCCCTATGGTTCTTGTATGTATTAATGTCCCTCCTAGAAACTCTTACACTAATCATAGATGATGTTTCCCCCTAAACTCACATAAAAGAGAGACTCAGTACCTTTGCATGCCTCAGGTGAGCACTCAGCTTTCGTTGGGTGATAGGTCGGCGTGCATGGGGTTCCTTCCTTTTGTGATGGGAGTAAAAATGACTACATTTTCAGACTTCCTGTGATTGCACGAGGTTGGAAATGGTGAGGGTGAGGTCGTAAAAAGGTTCTAAGGACTGAGAGATTATTAAGAGAGGGTGAAAATGGGTAAAAGGGATAGGTATGGTAAAGTGATAGGTTTGTGGGAGGAAGTATACGGGTGTGGAGAAAGATAAACTACTGAGATGAATAATAAATCTTACTGAAAGAAAATGGAGGTAAATGAAGAGGTGTTAGGTACTTACTAAACAATATATTTAGAGAACATAGGTGATGAAGATGGTGATGGAAGAGATCTAGAGAGAAGAACCATTGTATTCGTGTCATGGTAGTTTGAACCTTCATGCTTCTCTATGTGAATCTGTGATCATGGAGAAGATGATGAATGCCAAAAATGGTTTCTTTTGCCAAAGTTCTTCGTAAATTTGAGTTCTCCAAGTCTATATTCGTATGAGATCCTTGATCAAATGACCAACCTAGGAAAAGGATTTTAGAAATGTATTTAACCTAACCAATGATGGTTAGGGACCGACGTCGGTTGAGATATAACCGACATCGGTCAAGGTGGGAATATCTAGGTTGGCCAAAAATAGCCAGATTGTTGCTATTTTTGGCATGATCTCCAACCTTCTTCCGAGTCTTGAGTGATGGATCCTAGAAATATAAGTAGGAGTCTTTTTAGGTTTTTTAATAGGAGTTAATTCTAGGTTTAGACTAAGTCCTAGTTGGTTAGGATAAGCTTAGACTTGGTCTTAGGTCATTAATGAGGTTTGAGTGGGTCATTTGAGTGAGGTGGCTAGGTGAGTTGGCTGGGGTGAGGTGGTTAAGTGAGGATATTAATTAATTTAATTAAAATAATTAATTCAATTAACATGTGCACTAGGGGATATGAATGGGTAGGATATGGTTAATTTAATTAATGGGGTTTTAATGGAAGTATGACCCAATTTTTGTGTCTACAACACTCACTACACTATGATGCACTCTAGTTCCTTAGTCCATACTTGACTGCCAAGGGTTTACCAATCAAATGGACCTTACATTCACCAATGTGAAATTTTCCTCTTTCACCATTTCACATGTTAGTGATATACACCTTAGGTTAAATTGTCACCCCTTCTTGTCATCTTATAGTGGTATATGCTTTAGGCTAAATCACCACCCTCCTTTTATCATCTTATAGTGGCATACACCTTAGATTACATTACCACTCCCTTCTTATTCATCCTATAGTGACATATTATTTAGGCTAAATTATCACCCATCTTCACTCCTTCATCCAATAGTGATATATGCTCAGGGATAAATCATCACTCTTCCGTTCAAAAAAATGTTGGTATACGCTTAGGCTATAGGGTCCACATGCATCCTTCCCTATATCTCATTCCCATTCACTCATTCTATGGTGATATATGCTTAGGATCAATCATCACTCCTTTTTTAACAAATTTGTGATATACACTTTTTCTATAAGGTTCATACACATCTCTCCACATTTCACATTTCATCACCATTGCACATACACATTTGTCACAACACTCTAGACACAACCTACACTACTCGATCATTTCCTGATGATGCACTCTTGTTTATGGTTTATTCTTGACTGATGAGAGGGAAAAAAGAACCTCACTACATAAACATTCCATCCACTAAAGGGGCATGTTGCTCCTATCATTCCATTCCATCCATCCACAATATACTTTGCATCGTCTTATGAACATTTAATTTTGCATACTTGTGTTCTTCATGCTCACTTTTATACATATGTTAGCTTGCTTTCTTATATGTCATTATAATACACACATGCGCATTCACACCTTTGTTTAGTGTGATCACATATATAGGAAATTTACATGTGGCATGGATGCTCACCTTCTACCCTTACTATATTGGTCACTAGGGGCATCCACATTCGTCTCATACAGGTGTTATTGTTTCATTTTTACTTAGATTCTTATACTACTTATTCATGAAATATTTGACATATTGGTTATCACTCTAACATGCTAATGGGTGTTCCATGTGCATCACTTGTTTTGCAATTTTACATGTTTCCATGACTACTTGTTTGTTTGTACTTGTCTTCTTTATTTTATATTGTATGCGGGATTTATCCTTTACTTGTGTGCATACTTGTGTGATCTTTATGGCCATGATGACCTTTCCTATCTTGTGACATTGTGAGTGATGTCCCATGTTTGAAAATCACTTTGTGCGATCTACTTGTTCTTGCGAGTTTACACTACTTTGCTTAGTAGTTTTTATATTGTCTACATATTTCACACTTATTAAATGCATATGTTTTTAGACTAACACTTTTATTGGCTATCCATCCCTTTTGTGTTCACCTTGGTATCTACCAAGTGTTTCCCTCCCCATGTAGGGTAGAGTTCTACAGTCGAGTGCATTTGGGTCCTCTTTTGGGTCCGCATTCTCCTTCCAACGTTTTCACATGAACCCCCAAAAGGGGGTGTCATTGAGGATTTTATACTAACACAACATATTTAAACTAGTTCAAAAACAACGAGTGAGTTTAGACCAATCTACAAACTCCCTAAACAATGGCCATAACAGGACATGGTGTCCTTCAACAATTTTACAAAGCAATTCATGGGCTTGGGGGTTATAGTTGGTGTGCTGTCTATACTTATCAATCTAGTGGCACGAGATCAGCCAAAAAACCAAGAAAGTACATAGATATCTTCACACATTTCCACAAAAGTGGTTAGAGTTTGAGGTTACAACGTATCACCTCCCTACACTTCTTCAAACATGGTGGCATGTGATTGCCCAAAACTCGAGATAATACTGGATATCCTTCTATAACCTTTTTATCAACATGGATTAGGTGCACATGTTCCAATTACACTTTTTCTAATTTATTTTACATTTGCATATTTAACACGTGTATTTTACACAAAGATTTTTACATACATACATATTTAACTACTTGAACGTTTTCTCCTTACAAGTCCATCATATGAGAAACAAACAATAAAATTAGGGGAACAAAAACAACAAGAACAAAAATGACAAGACACCACTACAGGCAATTTCCTTTCCTAACCATATAGGTACACTACACACAACAACAACTACACATGCATTCCACCCTAGGTTCACTCTCATCACTTCTTATGCACATTTTTCATCTTTAAAATCCATGCTCCACATTTTTATTTTTGTTTATCAGCACGCTTGAGTATAAGCCATCATCACATCTTCTTCTACGCTCTACATGGATATTAGGTACGCATCTCTATCTACTTTATGTTATCGAGATTTCTGATCACCAACATAAAGTGGGGAAAATGTAGACACAAAATTATGCACTTTATACATAATTTAGCCCAATCTTATACTATTATTTAGAAGGTTCTCAAGTGGATAAAGTACTAATTAATCCCACCTTTTGGCCACCTTTATTTTATATTTTATTTCGTCATTCCTGCATATTTTATTACACTTATCCACCCATTTCGCATATGCCCCGTCATTCTAGCCCAAAATCGGGGGTGCCCGGCTTGTACTAGGCGCCTCGGGTCCAACTCTAGGTGCCTGTTCTATGCACATCCTTTTGTTATTTTGTTTGGGGCCTTTCTATATATTCTTCATCCTTATCCTTTTCTCGGTCCAGCGTTGTTGGGATTAATTGCAAAATTAATCTTGAAAGACCTATAAATATAAAGCTATAAGACATAATGAGGGTCCTAGGTCATAACATTGCATCACTTACATCCACATAGTTCCATACATCAAGGCTACAAGATTTGCATCACACACACTCCATAGGGGGGAGGAATTCTATTCTATTACATGCACATATGTTATTTACATTTTCTATAGTTAATATTAATCGCTACTTCACAAAGTATGACTCGCATGTGAACACCTAGGGCACGAAATGCACACACACCGTAACTACATTTGAGTATAAAATGTAGTACAATGCTCTATAATAAGTCCACAATTTTGGCGATTGAGGTCAATTTGACCCATTCATTTACATCTTTTATTTTTCTAGGGTTTGATACTTCCTTTTGTTTTGCAGTCTTTATATAGATCATTTAGCAAATCCAGAGTGACAAAAACAGGTTTCAACCAATTTGCGACCATATCAGATTTAGGTTTTGAGCATTTACAAAGTGCTCGAGAGCCTAGATTGTAGACTAGGGCACCCTGGGGTGCCCCAATACACTCTCAGTGTCCCGCACATCTTAGAACCTCTAGATATGTCCTTCATAGGGTCCCTGAGTGTTCGTCACACTTCTTGATTTTATTTCCAGATTTACAATAGCTCGTGATAGTCACTGTTAATCGCCTAAGCTATTTCTCTTCCTTCTCTTACACATTTAGGGTTTTATTTCACTTAGATTAATTAATTACATTTTTTCCATTTTTTTAGTCCATTTATACACCATTTTAGTCCTCTTAATTAGATTAACTAGGATTACTATATCCCCACTTATAGTTCTATTTTAGTTAATCGATTTATGCATGATCTATATGAGGATTATCGTAAAATGGAAAAAATAATTCTAAAGTATGTTAAAAGAACAATTAATTATGGTTTGTATTATTCTTCATGTAAATATGAAAAATATTTAGATGTTGTGATTCTAACCATATTGGTGATATTATAGATAGAAAATATACTTCTTAATATGTCTTAAAGTTGGGTACAGTGCCATCACTTACGATATCAAGAAGAAGTTGATGGTTTCTATCCTTTTTACTTGAAGAAAAGTATAGAAGTGTTATGGAAGAAACAAAGGAAGAACTATTTTTGTGACAACCAAATTTGTATTGCTCTTGCTAATAATCCAATCCAATATCAAATAATTAAGCACATTATGATTGTTAGGCCAAAAATATTGGCTAAGTGACAAAAGGTGTGTGCACATGCGGGACCAAAGAGGATAAGGCCGCACGGGGTAAAATCGCACAGACAGGGGTTTAAGCATGGTTTAATAGAAACCACAACATGTGTGTAAGGCGTAAACAAAGGATCTCGGACTTAGCCATATTCGGCATTACAAGAATCACTAAGGAAAATGTGACCCGGATAGGCATGTGGAGTCGATAAGGTGCCAGCCTGATGACTTGATAGTCAAGGAAATAATATTCCATGCATGGAATATTCCAAGAAAGACATCATTGTAGAAAGTGGAGAGCTCGGATCAGAACAAGCATGCTCCATTGGAGGACCACATGGAAACTTGGCATTCAATCTGCTCCTTGAGAAAGGAATGGTGGTGGGTGCTAATCCTATTTATAGAGATGATCTGGAGAAAATATAATACACACATGGATGGAGATAGAGAAAATCATCAAGATCATCATAGAGAGGATGGAAGGTGAAGCTCTATGGGAATTTTAGGAAGTTCTAGGGGTTGGGTTCTCTTTACAGGACTGTAGAAATGGTAGTATATCTAAAGGGATGGGTCTATGATAATCATTGTAATAAGGGAATCATAGCTAGAATCTATTATGCATGAGTTAGATCTAGTATTGATACATTTGGTCTGTCATGACCCTTGTGAATGTAATGTGGTTACTAGAACTAAGATCAATATAAATATATGTCTATATTCTAAATATATTGTTCATGGGTGAAAACCCTAGTGTCTTTTCTTTATATTATGAATCAAATCATCTCACTAGATGATGTTTCTCTTGTTATTTGAATGTGTATGTTGGTGTAATAGCTCATCCTATTCTCTCAAAATGAATGCATGATCATTTACCTCTCTGTATCTAATTTTCTATCAATGGCAATACCTTCTAACAATGCTCTCATAAAGGAGGGGCTTGACATCTGCGCATGCCTTGGTGAGTGCCAAGCACCCATTGGGTGATAGGCCAATGCACATCAGATTAGATTGTTGTTCTAAGGGAACATAAAAATGACTACATCTTGGTTCCATTGTCGAGACCTCTTTTTGAATATGTTTTGAGAATGATGCATGGTGACAGAGCACTTGACCTTAGAAAGTGTTGAAGCATGGTTTAAGAGCATAGAGGATGATTTTTCTCAAATATTTAGTATTGGACATGAGTTTGATGCACGCAAATGGGTAGAAAAGCACCTATATCATGAGTTGTATGAAACCTTCTTTTTTGTTTTCCAGTAGAGTTGTATGAATGGCTCTCAACATATGCATCTAGATCAAGTTAGTATTATAGATCTCACGTGTGAACCCAAGATTAATATCGATGCTATAGGATGTGGATCTAACTTGGACACATATATTTGATCACTGGTGGAGAAGAGTGTTGACCAGTTATACCCTAGAATACACTATTTCTATGTATTCTTGTCCAGTGAGGTTGATGAGTTTGAGATTCTAAGGGAACCTAGGGGATTGTTTTTTAAGATATCCCATTGATTATAAATATCTTGATCATTACACCGAGTTTAGAGGCATTCCCTATGGCATACTAAAGCTTCTCTCGAGCATTAGGTGAGGAAGCTAGGGTGGAGGAATATGGTAGACCTTACGGTGGAAAAAGAGAGGGAAGAGAGACAACTCAAGTATAGTGAAGCGCATGAAAGGGAGTTGGATATATAATGAGAGGTTGCAGGGGTGATGGATTTATGGAGGCGACGTTGTGAGAAGGAAATGAGGTTCATGTAGAGGATGTGGAACTCGAGCAGCGTCTATGCTACCCCATATTAAAAAGCATGGGAGGGAAACCCTTTCGCCTTCCTCGATGAGATTAAATCACGTGGAGAAAGGAGAGCCAACAGAACACATCTAAACCCACCTTGTGACCAAACCCTATGCTTAGTTTTGAAAATCAAAAGACAAATATTGCTAACCTATTTGGTATCAACGGAAGTGACCGATCTGCACCTAGGAGATATAATTTCTTCTTTGGCACATCTATGGCCACACAAAAAATTCTTGTGTTTGGAGGGATTTTTTGGCAAAGTGTTAGTACACAAATTTTGGGTATTGTGTCTCGGAGTGGCAAGGGATACACATCCGGTAGTAAAGTAATATCACAAAACATTGGCGCGTGCTTCAGTGGAATGTTGGGAATGCTAGGTGTGACCACTTCAGGCCCATTGCTAGCTACAGGAGGTGAATTTGGGGATCTGAAGGCATAGGACCTAGTGGATCTAGTGGATCTAGCGGTGGAGAAAACATTGGAGGGAATCAAGGTTCTGGATTAGCAGGACAAGGAACCTTGCCTCCTTTGCAAGTATTTTTCGAGATGTCTTTACATCTACCAGATTACAAGGGTGTTGAGGATGTTGCAGATCATATACACAATTTTGATCTACTATGGCGAGTGAAGGGGATCACTACCCCAAAACAAAAGGCAAGTCAGTTTACAACAATGTTGCAGGGATGCGCGCATAGTTGGTATCAGAAATATTACCCCCATTAAAGAATAGTATATTACACCACTCTACGAGAATACCTTCTTGGTTGAGTTTCATATCCCTGAGTTTGAACATAAGAGAATTAGTGCACTAAAGGAGATCTAGTAAGGAATGGTAGAGAGTGTGTGGGAATACGACATGCATTTCAAGACTCTCTTATCAAAGTTATCCTATGATATTCACCCCTCTTAGAAAGCTCAATGGTTTTTTGGAGGATTGATAACACCATTTAGAAGATAAATTTCACACAATACTTTCACCGAACCATGCGAGGCCTTAGAGGCTACTCTGTATGTTGAAGACATCAAAAGTATTGATACCGCTTTTAGACCCTTCCTTGAGGCTCATATTTCTACAATGGCGAAGCGCATAGAGAAAGCTATGTGTGAACTCGGTGCATGAGACTCGAAATGGTCTATGTTGAACAAATTTTGAGATAGAGGGGCATACAAAGGAAAATTTCCCCGGGAGATTGGTACACACCATGAAGTGGACTATGGAATTTTCCATGGAGATCCTAATGCAAGTAGGTGCCCACTATTGCAGCATGCGATCCATAATAATGTGTCTTTTTATTGCAATATCTACACCTCTACTACCCATGACACTAAGGATTGTATATTTATTGACTAGATACATGACACCATTGACATTAGTGCGCACTGCACCATACTCATGAATAATTCCAAACATACCGATCATCACTATGAAGGATGCATGGATGATGGGGTATGTGGAGGAAGTTTCTGAGGAGGATTTCATGGTCATGGTAACTACAAAGGAGGAATAAGTGAGTTCCCGCAAGGAACATGTTATAACTATGGTTCCACGAAGCAATACAAGTACGAGTACCTAATCTATTAGAATGCCCATGGTGTGGAAAAAATCACAAGTATGAGGGGTTCTCGAGTTATTATATCACATGAGCTAGCAACACCAAAAAGAGAAAGGTTTTGGATGGTAAGCGTGAGGAAGGCCAATTCAAAATGGATGCCAAGAGTGGAACGTGAGTCGAACTAGAACCGATCGTTATGATGTGAGATGAGGTTTTGTGCGTGAGTGAATTACAAAAGAAAATATTATTGGTTGTTAGAGCAGAGGTTGTGCATTAAAAGTATCCGAGATGCCACTCACTGTAAAGAGGTGTATCAAGAAACCATGGATGTGATTCAAATCCTATAAGGAGAGATCCAGTTCCTGAAAGAGCAATCAAGATAGTTAGAGAAAAGTAAGAATGTTGAGACTCCATAGAAGGATCTGGATGAGATTAGAGAAGTATGCAAGATGTTTAGGTAAGAGAATATCATTCCCTTTCTAGGGGAATGATTACGGAAGAAGAAGTAACACGTGTTGGAGAAGGGTGCAAGAGGTAGCTTTTGCATGCCAACCTTCCTTCCCACAAACTTTATTATGACAAGGAGATCACCTTGAATGCTTTTTTAGATGGGTGGCTCCTAAGCAATATTTTGATTGACATGGGCATGGAGGTCAATGTTCTCACCTTAGATTTATGATATCAACCAGAAGGCCCCCATTACAACCATCTTCGAATGTGTTGTATATGGCTAACAAGTTAAAGGCAATGCCCATTGGTGTATTGAAGGATGTTGTTATCGTTATCCAAGGGAAAAAGTTCACTGGGTATTTTGAAGTCTTATCTCTAGCCAAGGAAGACAAATTTCCAACATTACTTGGGTGCCCCCGAGGTGTTACAAGAATAATGCCTACCTAAGGTTCAATAAGGTATACATAATTTTTTAAAACAAGGACGATTGGGTCATCATCCCCTTAACCGATGGGAAAGAAGAACCTTATATTGAACCCTTGGGAGAGGAAATTATCAAAAGGATATGTGTGCACTCTATCGGGGACCCCGAGGTGATTCACCCTACAAAGGGAGTTATCCAAAGATGAAGACAAACATTCCATGAGTGATACAACTAGTGTGGCATGTGAGAATTGGGCACAAAATACTTATGAGTTAATTGGGTGACATGAAAGAGGATCTCATTACAAGGGTAATGAAGGCACATTCATTTAAACACCTAGGAGGGAATAAATTATCAAGTTACTCTGGAGGGGCCAACCCTGATGATTTCTTGCGGGAAATGGAGGATGAATGGAGAAATGAGGTCAAAAGAAGAAGGATTCTTATCTATAACTTACTTGGGACCACAATCATACTGGTGGGTGACCCATCATAATAGCCTTTTAAAGTGGCGTGAGAGGAGAATCAAATTCTCTATAAAGTTCTCCCAAAGCAATGATCCTATTATAATACGATACTACCACAGGAAGGAACCCACCTCATTTCACGTCCAAGCATGTGAGAAAGCATCGATGGAAGGCATGGAGGCCTTGCTATCTTCTTCTTTATGGGTTTACAATTTGTATTCCACATTATAAGGTTGCACTTGTGAATGGTACATTCACTCGAGAGACGTGCCACTAGATAGGAATTGGATGGAGGTGATGGATGATCTCCTTCAATCTTTCAAGTACCGGAGTACTAAACCATTAGTGGATAAGGCATTGCAGGTTTTCGCAAGCACCATGTGATGGGAGATAGTGCTATGGTAGAGGATAGGATACTAGACTCATTGGGTGAACCTCATCTAGAGATGTGCTTTGATGAAAAATAATCGAAAGAGATGTAGCTTGAGTGTGTATGCATATAGAAAGAAAAGGGAAAGATTCTCTACGCAATAGATGGCAAAGAGATGGAGAGTTTAAATTTTAACTATAATGAAGGTATGTGTGAAGTTTTTGATAGTGCTGATGAGCAAGTGCGTCCATAACATGAACCCCTAAAATAAAAGAAGGTTAACATTGGTTTGGAGGTTGAACCTAAGGAGGCCACTATTAAAGACTATTTCTCAGAGAAGGAATTTTTGAAAATAATTGATCTCTTGCATGATTTTCGAGGATTTATTTCACCATGGGTACCATGAGATTAAATCCGTTCACCACTCCTTCAGGAAGATGAAGATAAATTTGAAAGAAGGTGTGTGCCTGATTCAGAAAATGCCTTATTGAATGAATCTGAATCTTTGTGTCAATTTCAATGAGGAATTAGACAAGATGATAGCATCGAGACATCATTAAAGTTGTGGAGGAATCAAAATGGGTAAGCCCCATGATCATCAGTATTAAAAAGGATGGAAGGATAAGGATTTGTGTTGACTACAGGGACTTGAATGTGGTATGTGTAATTAATCCCTTCCCAACCCCTTTTACCGAGGAGATTCTAGAGGGAGTGGTCGAGTACAAAATTTATTCCTTCATAGATGGATTCTCAGGATATCATCAAGTTAGAATTTCCAAAGAATACCAAGAAAAGATAACTTTTACCACTGAATGGGGAATTTTTTCCTATATGGTCATGCCTTTTGGACTAAAGAATGTGCCGGATATGTTTTCACACATAATGGTCCAGGTATTTCAGG
Organism: Taxus wallichiana var. yunnanensis; assembly: GCA_018340775.1. Classification (NCBI taxonomy): domain Eukaryota; kingdom Viridiplantae; phylum Streptophyta; class Pinopsida; order Cupressales; family Taxaceae; genus Taxus; species Taxus wallichiana. The sequence continues at coordinate 108,678,292 of CM031241.1, read as the reverse complement.
ATTTTATCCATAAGTATTTGCAATTCTACCTTGATGACTGGATGGTGTATGGACTAGTGATAGACCATTGTGATAATTTGAGACTGATGTTTTGAGAGATGTCGGTAGTTGAGGATATCCTTCAACATTAAGAAGTGTGTTTTTGCTACTCCATTTCGGACCTTTTTGTAGCCCATTATATGTAGGGAAGGTTTACTCATGGATCCTGTCAAGGTTGTTGTTATCGTCGAGGTTGGAGGAGCCTACCACCATAGTGTATTACTCGGATTCCCTAGGCATATAGGATACAACCAAACATTTATCAAGGGGTATGCTAATATTGCCGCACCATTGGAGAAGTTACTAAAATAAAAGAGTTCCTTTCACTACGGAGAGGCGTACCAAACTTCATTTGACACTTTGAAGGATAGACTTGTCACTGTGCCCATATTACGGTTTCCCTCTTGAGATAAACCTTTCCATGTGCATGTTGATGCCTCAAGGACAACCATTGGATCAGTCCTAGCATATCCTAGAGGAGGGATTTTTGATTACCCCCTTTGATTTGCAAGTAGGAAGTTGACACCAGTAGAACAAAGCTACACCACTACTAAGCGTGAAGCAATTTTGATGATCTATGCACTCCATAAGTTCAGGAAGTGTCTACTGGCAACACCCTTCATATTTTACACAGATCACATGGCTTGGAAGTATTTGGTGAACAATCTCATTTTACAAGGGCACATATGTCGGTGGGTCTTATTGTTTCAAGAGTTTTAGTTTACAGTTGTTATGAAACCAAGAAAGAGCAACTCAAGGCCTGACCATTTGTCAAGAATTGACTCAAGTGAGGATGTGTAGAACATTATTAATGTAATGCCGATGCACAACTATTTAAATTATAGCGTGCACCCTTTGACTTATAGGACATTGATGTGTTTCTCAAAACGGGTGTAATGTCGAAGGAATGAAATCTTTGGAGAGGAAACAATTAGTTATACACATCGCACCCTACATGCTAATTAGTAGAGACATATACAAGTTAGTTCATGATGAGGTTCTATGCCGATGTGTGTTAGAACCTGAGCACATTACAATCATGGAAGAAGTATGTGGTTAGATTGTAGGAGGGCACTATGCAGAAATTCCACCACACAAAATATTCTTCTCGTAGGGCTTTGGTTGGAAAGTATATACCAAGATTGAATTGAGTTTTATAGTTCATGTGACCATTTCCACTACCTTGGCAAGCCAAGAAGATGGGATGAAATTCCCTTGAGGTTGATAGCCAGTAGAGAACCATTTGAAAAATGTGCCATTGATTTTGTAGGACCATTTTCACCTACCACATGAAGGACTGGTTCGCACTATATCATCACTTGCACTGATTAATTAACAAGGTGGGTGGAGTCAGGCCCCTACCGGGACTCAGTATAACAGATGAAATCTACTATATTCTTATGGGATAACATAATTAGTAGGTATGAATGTCGTTTAAGCTTAACTAGTGATAGGGGTAAACATTTTTTGAATGAAACAGTCTATATTTTTAGTAGAATTTATGAAGTGGCCCATGATAAGACTACCCCTATCACCCACAAGCTAATGGAACTATTGACGTGTTTGAAAAAAATTTGAGTCACACGTTAATGAATATTTTTGATGTGAGAAGACAAGATTGGGATGACAAGGTATCATCCATCCTATGGGCATATAAGACAACCTACAAAATGTTGAACAAAGCAACACCATTTCAGGTTGGTGTTCGACATGGAGGTTATTTTTCCAATTGAATTCATGTTACCATCATTGCATATTGTGCCTGTATGAGGGTTGGCATATGAACAAGCAATTCAAGAGCACATGGAGAAGTTAATTCAGCTAGATGAAAGGTGATCACTTTCTAGATCGAGTCAGAAGATTGAAAAGGCATGACAGAAAGCATGGCATGATCACCATATTAAAAGAAAACAATTCAAGGTTGTGAAGATGGTTTTATCATATGATTCCTAGTTTTTGCGCCATCCTAGGAAACTGAAATTCCATTGGTTAGGGCCATATATCATCTCATAAATCCTTGACTTTAGCACTTGCAAGTTACAAGCGCTAGATGGAACAAGGTTACCAGGCCATATCAAAGGGAGTAGGATGAAGCCCTACTATAAATAAGTCTTCCTTGTGTTTCTAAATAAGTTAGTATTTCTAGTTTGCCTAGATTTCCTTTTATGCATTTATTTTCCTTGTGTTTCTCTTTCTCATTGCTTGTTTTATTCTATTTGTGTTGTGTTCCGCACCTTTTGCATCGGTAACCACTTATTAATTTCAAAATAATGTGTATGCGTAGGGGACCATGCATTTTTTTCAGTGTGGGGTGGAATAGTATGAAGTGAAATAGAAGTTGGTAGTGAAAGTTATGTTCTTATTTCCCGTATTTAAAGATAATAAGCATGCTTATGTGGAGAAGTATGTAGGAGAGCACACGTGGAAAAGGTGGACAAGAAATTTTGGTGTCGTGGATAGCTTTAAAAATACCGCGTATAAGGGATGAGAAGCGCAGGAACAACATGAAGTAGGTGAGGGTAAAAATCAGGTCAAGGGAAGAAGAAGTGTGGTTGGCGGTGCAAACACGTGCATAATTCTTCGGTCGGTAAGGATTTTTATGCACCAGAATTTTGTAAGGATTTTCACGGGAGGATTGGGAATTTAGGAAAGAGAATTTAAGATCGAATTTAGTGGAAAAATCCACATTTAATGCTAAGTACATTAGTAGGTGGCATAGCATTTATCGCGGGAAAGAAAAAAAAGCTATAAGTAGAGGGTCAAACACATTATTATTTACCTTTCTATCATGATATTGAAGAATCTCTTTCAAATTAGGGAATTTGTGAAGAAATATTTGTGTGAAGGAAGAATCGTAATAATTCTGAGTGCGTGACTAGGGTAATCTGCGAACCAGAGTGGAAGGAGTACATAGGCGTAGGGAGGTTTCAGTGGAGTACGTCGTCTTGTGGAAGATTTTTCCAGTTAGGTTTCTACGGTAGGGCACGATGGGAGAAGGATTCTTTCATGAAGTTGAGCCACAAATTTGAGCAGAGTGAGGAAGAGGAGCAAGGAAGAGTTGTTTTTAACCCGATAAGAAGATGGCACCAAAGAAGGAAACCATCTCACCAAAGAAGGGTAAGGGAAAGGAAAACAAACTTCCACCACCAATTTCAATGAGGAGTGGTATGCGGAGATGTAGTACCTAGATGGAGTGTTACTTGGAAAAGAGTGGGTATCCCACATAAGGAAGATGGTCGTGAGTGACTATAACCACCGCCAAAGCACCACAGAGAAGGAGATGACATTAGAACTAGTTTTCCCAATTGATAATAGGACACCAGAAGCTATTCCGATCTATGATGATAAGGTAAAGGTAAAAATGGAGAAGACAGGGTTCTTCTGGTACATGTGAGTTACCCTATTTTGACAATCCCGGGTGTCTATAACAATGGTTGATGTCACGTGTGCACGAGGACCACTTCTACTTTGTAGGCTACAGAATGCGCATAACTCCCCAAATTATCTAGAAAATTTACTGGCCTTGTCTACAAAGGGGAGCCATTAGCTGATGACCTAGAGGATAAGGTATCCATTAAGGAGACAGTCCAAGCTTATGACTATAAGAAGGGGTCTCACTACTTTAATATTTTAATTATCTCTGACCTAGTGATGAGAATGGCCTTGTACTTGGTATCCAAGTTGAATGGGAAAGAGAGGTGGACATCGATAAACAAGTCTTGATTGAATGTGTGCTAGAAGATTGCAAAAGGAACCATCTATAACCTATCTTCCTTCATTGCAGAAGAAATCATCAATAGTGTGCATGAAGGAGAGAAGATAATGTTTGGCAATGTCCTCCTCACCATTGTCTTCTCGATATTAGAGTTCCCAATGGGCCAAAGAAGTTTGTATGGGAATATCCGATGAATACCCTTCCCCACAAAAATATTTGAAAAATACACTTATGACACCATGACAGCCACCCACAAGGCGCGCCTGGAGAAATGGTACAAGATGATGCATGACACATTTGGAGTGGAATGGAGGATACCCAAAAAAATTCTAGCACTAGTACAAGGAGAGGTTTATTTTTCTATATACCAACATTTTTGCATTAACAAATTCACATTGATAAATGGGACCAAGAGTCCATGGTGTAAACTTCCTGTCTCTTTCACCATGCGGTACTTTCTGCGAGGGTCAATCACTTCAAAGAAGCAAAAATACTAAGGTTCGACATCGTGAGGTGGACCAAGACCACTGGGATCTATGAAGGAATTTGATATATCCTAAGAAGCATGCTTATGTGGAGAATTATGTCTCCCATGAGGTGCACATGACAAAATCAGTGACGTTTCCAATTGCTAGAAGGACCGCGACGAGGGTATACTTGCGAATCCGGCCAAAGTATGAGAAGGGTGCCTACTTAGAGAGTGATTTCTCCATCCCAGAAGACCCCACAGGAATAAATAAATCCACATCAAGAAAGAGGGGGAGGGAAGAGGCGCCAGATAAGAAAGCACCAAGTGTGAAGACAATATAATCTATGGGTGCGCCAGAGTCGAGCCAAGACAAGGACATATGCATGGAGGAAGAAGTCCCCATTAAGGAAAAGGAAAAGTCACCTAAGGAAGAGGTGCTAGAGCAAGAAGATCCTCCTCCACAAGAGGAATCACTAAGGAAGGAGTTTCATGTAGAATAATAAGAAAAGGAAGAGTCTCCTATACTAGAATCACCAGTTAGGAAGAAGCAGAAGGTAGCAAAGGAGGCAGACTCGGAAGAAAGAGAGATCCCCGGAGGCCTACAGAGGTAAAAGGGATGATGATGAGCATGAACAAACTTAAGACCATCAAGTGTACAAGGTCCATGACTCTGAAGATGAAGGAAATGAAGAAAAGGGTGGAGAAGAGGAAGGCGCTCAAGGAAAAGGGGAGAGTGAAGAAGTAAATACTAAGGATCAAAGGACCCCTAACCTCACCAAGGAGCAGATAGAAGAGGCCATAAAAAGAGAAGTAGTGGGCATAATAGAGAAGTTAGTGGAGCAGGAAGTGGAGTGAAGCGCTGATGAGATACTCAAGGAAATAGAGGAGGAAAGCATAGGGAAGGATTATGGAAGCATGGGTGGAGATCCCAACCTAGTAGTGAGCTTTCCAAAAGTAGTGTGCATGGGAGGAAAAGGTGTGCTAGCGATCAAGGTCAAGGGATGAGCTACATAAATTATCCAAGTAAGCTATTGTGCATGCACTTCTAGATTACCGTGCCTACATACTAACTCATTACATGGTCTTTGTTTGAGGAAGAGGGTGTGCACACTGAGCCAAGAAATGTTATCTTGGGTGTTTGAGTCCCATGTCGATGAACCTAAGTTTAAAGTAAGCTAAGGGGTGCTGATGAAGGTACCAGAGAACAAAGGAATAAACCCACTGGTGAATGCTCGCAGTTTTTCAATGAGAAGGTCTGAAATGCATTCAACAAGGGTTTAGTTGAGGTGAAGGAAAGACTCGTTGGAAGGAATGACATGGTGAGATTCTTATAAGGATAATTGGAGAAGAAAAATGAGGAGCTCATTGAAAAGAGAGAATCAAGTAGGAAGAGTTGATCAATGCATAGTTTAGGCGAAGGCGAGGAGGAAACGGCAAAGGTGTGCGAGGTATATAAGAAAATTGAGATGACTACAAATGTTATTGTCTTGAAGAATCCCGATCTTAACCCACCCGAACAAAAATACGATTCGACCTTGCAATGCTTGGAAGACTTAACTCACATCCTTATGATGGAAAGGAGGCCACTCGCCTTAGAGTTAGCAAAAGAGGCACTTGGCATGCCAGGATAAAGAGGAAAAGTAGAAGGTTTTGGAGATAGTCACTTGGTACATTAAGGTCCTTGCCACATCGTAAGACCGCCATGCGGATAGATGAAGCTACTTATGATAATTACATTGACAAAGATAGAGTAGCAAGCATTCTAGTTGCTACACATGAGGTAGATCTCAAGGAGTTTTAGGAGAAAAATAAGGGAAATAGGGTAGAGTGGGATAAGATCCTATCTAAAGTAGAGAAGAAGTCAGATTCCATCGAGACCTTATGGGGCTTAATTAAAAACCGGATCAAGGAATTATATCCCCAGATCACCCGCATGATGGATGCACTAGATAACCTCAGCAAGTAGTTGGAAAACATTGTGAGCATGTTGAATGCTAAGGGTGATGGACTAAGTTTTGATGACGTAAGTGCCTTAGTAGGTGAGATTTTTCAATAGGCACGGGGTGAATTGGATGCCTAGTAGAAGATTGAGGTAGATATAAAGAAAGATGTCCCACTCATTCTTCAAAGATTAATAGATTCTTCTTCATTCCTTCATTTTGTATTTCTTCGATTTCCCATTCTTCATTCCTTCATTATTTATTCCAACCATTCAAAGTCTCACCATTATTTATTCTTTGGAGGATCAATAAGTTTCGGAGGATGGAGAACAAGCTTAGTGTGAGGTTATGTTGGACCTTAAAATATTGGCTAAGTGCCAAAATATGCATGTGTGAGTGGGACCAATAAGGATAAAGGCATGGGGGTAAAATCACGTAGGACAAGGGTTTAATCGGGGTTTACTAGAAACCACGATGCATGCACAAGGAAGAACAAAGGATCTCAAGACTTAGCCATATTTGGAATTCCAAGAAGCACTGAGGAAAAACATGACCGACTAGGCGTGCAAAGTGGAAAAGGTTCTATTTTGGTTACTTTGTGGAGAGGAAAGAATATTCCACACATGGAATATTCCAAGGAAGACATCATTGCAGAAAGTGGAGATCTCGGATTAGAACAAGCATGTTGCATTAGAGGACCATAGGGACACTTGGCATTCAATCTTCTAACGGAGGAATGCATGGCAATGGGTGTTAAGCCTATTTATAGAGATGCTCTAGAGCAAATAAAAGACACACATGGATGGAGATAGAGAGAAGCATCAGGATCATCATAGAAAGAATGGAAGGCGAAGCTCTGTGGGAATTTTAGGAGGTTCTAGGGTTGGGGTTCTCTTTAGAGGACTGTAGAAATGGTAGTATATCTAGAGGGATGGGTCTGTGATAATCATTGTAATAAGGGAAGCATAGCTAGAATTTCGATACATGAGTTAGATCTATATTGATACATTTGGTCTATTATTACCCTTGTGAATGTAATGTGGTTACTAGAACTATGATCAAAATGAATATATGTCTATGTTCTAAATATATTATTCATGGGTGCAAACCCTAGTGTCTTTCCTTATGTTATGAATCAGATCTGCTCACTAGATGATGTTTCTCTTGTTATTTGAATGGGTATGTTGGTGTAATAGCTCATCCTATGCTCTCAGAATGAATGCATGATCATTTACCTTTCTACATCTATTTTTTTGTCAATGGCAATAGCTTCTCACAACGCTCACATAAAGGAGGGGCTCGGCACTTTGCACATGCCTCGAGTGAGCGCCTAACACCCGTTGGGTGATAGGCTAGTGCACATGGGATTAGAGTGTTTTTCTAATGGAACATAAAAATGAGTATAACAATTCATGTGCACTTCATCCGGAGAGAGTTCTCTCAATGGTGATATTGAACTAAAGTTTTGTTCCACAAATGAGTAGGTTGAAAACATATTTACGAAGGCATTGGGTGCTACAAATTTATGTAAGTTTTATGTTATCTTGGGAAATTCAAATATTATCTCTTATGATCATGTGAATGACGTTTGTCTTCACCTACTGAATCCTCCGAGTTTTTTCATTTCATATCTTATTTTGAGGGGGAAAATAATAAATGAGCATATTTATCACCAAATCACTACACCCTCTGAATGGCCAAGTGATGAATAGGGAATTCGATGTGATTGGGTAACATGGGATCACCTCTCAAGTTGTGGGACTTGCAGCTTGAGGTGAACCTCTAGAGAAGTCAGCTTCCTCTTCCTAAACTAAACACAACACTACTTCTAATGCAATAAAAACAACTAACTAGACCTATACTAACATTTTCATGGGATTTAGGGAGAGAGATTTACAAGAAGTAAAACCTATACTAGAAGTGGTGATGCACCAAGAAAGGGTGTTGCTAGACAATTTTTAGTTTTCTAGTGAAGAAGGATGAAAATGAGAAGGATGAACAAGCACCACAACCCAACCGCATACAAAGCTTCACTCCCAGATAAGCACAAAACTCCCAAAACTTGCAATGGAAATTTGAAGTTGCACAATATACCTACATGTAAATGACAAAGGCACAAAAAGTAGCTAGAATGATGAAAGGACCAATAATTAGTCACAAAACAATATTTTATTACTTCAATCACATGCACAATGCATCATTACATGAGGAAGAGGCAAATTTTTCCATTACAATGTTGGAAAAGAGGCTTGAAAGTTCCCATAATCCACAACTAAGCTTGTGAAAAGAGAGAGGAATACTGAAAAATGTCCAACCATATAATTGTCTAACCCCTTGAAATGGGTTTCTCATTTACATTTATAGAAAATCCCCCTATGAGAGAAGAGAGGAGAAGTTCCTAAATTCTGGGCACTGGTCTCCATGATTGATTACACCATTAATTGCACCTACCCATTATGCTCAATCAATTCAAAAATGAACTTATCCTCTAATAATTAAAATAATATTTTTAATAAAATATTTTAATAAAAATAACATTTTAAAAATATTTTAGTAAAAATAATATATGCCTTTTTCATTTCCTTGTATGAGGGTTTTTAAGGTCATGATTTAGAAAATGGCTCGTCAAATCAAATTGCTTGTCGAGCTAGTTTGGCGAGTCGCTTGTCTTATCTTCTAAATGAGCTCTTCATTTGAAAGGGCCAGCGATTTGATTTGCAATCTAAGGGTTTGATGTATGGTTTGCATGCTCTCCAATAATTTCTCACCAATGTTTACATAGCAAGGTATTTTCATATTTCCACGTGATCCCTTTGCACATTGATCTACTCCCACTTTGCATGCATTAGACAACTTCCACATTCTACTTCTCCATGTGAGTTGGATATGTTGCTTACTGAAAAAACCTTGTACACCTAAGTTGGCCTAATGGTGAAGAACATGTGCTCTTGAAATAGAGGTCACAAGTTCAAATCTTGAAGGGGTAGGGTATGTACACCTCATTTGTAGCAAAGTTAGTTGCCTCCAGCATGTGAGTATGAGGTAGTCCCATATGCTATAAGCATTGTGGAATGTAAAAACCTATTATTATTATTGAGTGGAATGCTTCGTGCTTTGAGAGGTTTAACACGTACACCTCTTAACATTGAATTTGGGACTCCGTTATCATAGGGATTTATTCACTTTTCGCAGCGCGAGCTCTTTATAATTTTCCATGTTCCACATCTTAAATAATTTACTGCCACTATGTTCGAGATCAGTGCCTAACTACTTGCTCTTTCCATGTATCATGCTCCACGTGCCCTGATGACCAGGTTTCCACCATTTTTGCATTGATCAATCTCTGTGTGTGGCAGGTTTTAACTCGTCTTATTGGATCCTCAAGAAATGTTCTACCAACTCCAAACTCTCCATGACCAAGCTTCCTCCACCGAGCATCTCGAAACGGTTGTCAAGTACATGCCATAAAAATGGTTCACAGGTAGAGTTTAGCGTGTCATCCACTTCTCACCATATCTCCATAGTAGAAAACTCAGTCTCTACACAGTGTCACGTTATCAATTGGCTCAACTCACTCTGAATTCCCGCCTCATCATGCTCATCTGAATTTCCCATGTTGAAGACTAGAATGTGGAATTTCAACATCATTTGGCCAACTCAACCGGAAAGAGACCAAAATTTCCCCGACTCAATGTGACTCGGTCGCATCTGCACGCACGATCGGTCTTAATTTGGCCCAACTCGATTAATTAGATCTCGATCTCTGCAAGTCTAAAAGAGCACAAAATCACCATGAGCCTCTGCCATTGTTTGAAAATGAAAAGGCATTTTTCCTTCCCGTCTCTGATTTCTATTATGTTAGCCGCGCTATTCCCCTCAGCTATTAAGCTCGTCATTTCCTCTCTTGACTTGGGAAATCCATCTCTCGCACATCGCCTTACGTAGCTTGGTTCCTTGAGCCATTTCATCACCTACAAGACTGAGCTCTTAACTGATCATGTTGGTGCCGAGCCTGAGCCGATTTGGCCCTACGTTGTGAGCTTCCCTTGAACTACCTTGTTACTCGCTCCAAGCTAAGTTCTACGTGATACGCTAAGAACAAACTCGTCTCCACAAAGCAACCGTCGAGTCATCATTTGTCTCCTGACTGAACCATTGCAATGGCTTACCCAACCGGCTCTTGCAATGTTGCCTTTTCCTATGCATGGACTCGGATCCATGTTCGAGATCAATAATCTCCAGTATTGATCTCATCTATGTGTTGATTTGTTTGACCCCGCCATCCAAAATTTCCAAATAGCTCTACGTGCATGATTTCATGAATTGTACTAGTTGCTCACGAGCTTGTTCTCTTTACAAAATCGACGTCCCAACATGACATGGATTTAAAACACCTGGCATCGTACCAACCCACCAAGTTAACCTATGAACTCCCCACCAAGTTACTTGCTATCTATGATTGAAATGACTTGGCTGAGCTCCATTGTTGACACTTACTCTGAAGCTCAAACTTGATATTAGTTCTCTCAAATCAATCCTTTTTACTTCATGAACTCACCAGAGCTCCTCCCACCGACATCTCTAAACACATCTCAACCACTTATGATCTCATCATTACGATCTCCATGACCCTACTTCCATCGAGCTCACCGAGCCTTTGATGAAATAACTCTATGATGCCCATCCCATGCATGATTTACCCGATGCACTCATTTATTTCAACCAAGCTTAGTTCTTCTACATCAAGCCATAGTTTAATCTTCAAATTGGTTCATTAGCGATGCACGGTGATCCCTTTATTTGCTAAAAACTACAACTCGATCCTCTGTCTTAGTTTCATGTCCGTGAGCTTAAGCTTTATCTCTCGTAACGATATTTCCAATTCGGGCTCCTAACGAGCTAGTCCCAAATCGACTTCGATGTCGATTGAGTCATATTATCCCTTTGGTCATGAGTAATACCTTGAAGGTGACTCGATTTGAATCGCTTTGATCATCCCCATGGATCGTCTTTAATTAGCTCACACCCTACTCCACAATATGACTTGGCGATCCCACTTCGGTGTATCACCGAGTCTATAACCAAGACTTTGAGCTCATGCAAGCTCTTTGTCTAAGTAACTTGGACTTATCTCTAATCTAAACGAGCTCCTTTGACAATGCTTCCTAGTAAACATAGCTTGACCTTAACTCCCGTGAGTGAATTCACCGACTTTCCATAGTAATGAATTTATATTGGCCCCTATGCTTGACACCGAGCATCACCATTTCATACCTAGTTCCTACACAATGACCTATCCTATCCCTTGGCTCCAATCGTAAAGTTGATGAACTTGCCATCCCGAGTAGTTGAACTTCGGTGTTGATCCTATTAGTTCAAATCAATATATCATTATTTGCATGTCATGCATTCTTAGACTCATCTCCCTACAAATGCATTAACCAGACTCGCCTATGCACTCATACCGAACCCCCCACCAATGTATTGGTTGGGCTCACTTAAACACTTAATGTCAAGCTTTCCTTCATTAATGAATGTTGAGCTAATGTTGAGATATATCGACTGAGATTCATTACAACCGGTGAACCATGTATTTACATTAGCTCGCCGAAATGTGCTTGCAGCTATTTATAAGATTAGTGCCATCTAGGTCACTTAAAACCAATTTTACCCCGATTTTGAGTGCTTGGGGATTTTCCTTGAAAATTGAGCGTAGAGTAAGCACAAAAATACCCCTTAAACCTGATTTGCTAATTCTAATCATGTCTACTTGAGTTAACAAATGTGGGACTGCCAGGGAAATTTTCTCACTCTGACAGACCATGATCTTTCAAAATTCAGAAAAGGAGCAAATATCCCCAAAATGATCCCAAAACATCTCGAACTCAGATATATATCCCTAAAGCACAAAATTCCTCATGTAGGCCTAAGGGTCTCCGTTGAAACCATTTTTGGTCCCTGGGTCCTCTTTACTCCAATCATTCAATTTTGCCCCAAGGGGAAAAATTGGATAACAAACATGTTGCATGTTCTTTTTCTTATGAAATACAATATCTTAACAACTTGAATAAGTCAAAATGGATTCTCCTAGACTATTTCTATGTTTTTAAAGTAAATTTTCATGTATTTTAAGTTTACTTGTAATTCCAGGTGAAAAATTAGATATGTTGAGGTTTATTAAATCTATAGTATGATATGAGTCTTCATATTTAACCACTTTATCTTGACAATTTGTATATGTTCCTCTATATTACATTTTTATGGAATCCTTGGAACATTGTTTTGAAAAATGAAAAAATAGTGTCTCATGGCCTCTCTAAAACCCGCAATGCATTTACAATTATTTGTGGTTTGTATAAGTCAATCGACACTACAAGAATGTACTACGGAGTTGAAAACCGCATGTCTCTCGCTTTAGTGCACCGCTGAAAAAAAATCCATGGAACAAGTGTTTTTTGGATGCTAGATTAAATCACTAGTTGATTTATGTATTGTAATTCACTTTGTACCAAAATGCGACTTGGCATAAGGAACAAATTTCAACATGTATTTTGCATGTTTCGCACTTAGCATTAAAGGGGAGTGTTGGGTTTATAATATCAAGTGGGAAACTACTTATTTATGAAACCTACCAAAGACCATGTGTTTTTGGTTTATGAATTATATTTAAAATATAAGCATGTTGGGATCCATGTCATCTTTTAAGAGTGGATAATGACCACCTCGCCTCAGATATAACAAGGTGATCTCATTAGAGATTGGTACATAGGTCAGTAACATGTATGCAAGATATATATGTGAGAATATTATAGATACATGATGTGAATGAGGTAAAACTCATGAGAATATGTATGAGGTAGTTTATATAACCTTATTACAGGCGTAACCGTTTGTGGAAATAGTGGGAGTGTTGGGTGAAATTTTATTCTCAATAAAGATAAGTGATTTCTCAGTGGGTTTTTTACCTTTTATGGTTTTAGCACTTATATCATGTGTCACCGTGTTATTTACTTTCTATTCATTATATTTACATTATGTAATTTTCAATATAATAATCTAAATCTATCTTCTTAATTAATGCACTTCATAAGCTATAATATTCAATAATTTTTACATGTGGATCTATAATAAATTACATTATTCATCATGTAAATTTCCTAACATCACCTAGTCATCATGCCTTTACAACCATGCAACTCATCATGCCACTACTCCATGACACTAGACACCTCATGCTTGTTAGTGTGAGGGTTATTATTCACCTCTGTTTATTATGTGAATTTCCCTCACCCATGTTGATTCATCTCACATAGCTGAGAGCATAGGTCATTAGGTGTCTTATGAGTTATGACAAATTTCATCATATAAACTATCATATTTTTCATTGTGTGTCATACAAGAGTTACATTCCAGCTTGTGGAAAGTAACTCCCTTCTCCATTATTGAGGTATGTTGGGTCATGTATGGGCACAATAATCCTATAATCCTATATGAACCATTTATTTTTGGGTTATGAATATGTTAGACATATTTTTGTTATGCATGAAGAATTTCTTATGTTTGAATTATTTATTTGATCTTGACACTACATCAATTCTTGATTCGAGTGTAACTTCCTTGATGTACTCATATTCCTTCTAGATACCCATGCTTCCTCACTCTCTTATGGTATTAAAGATCACAATTTGGAATCATTTCTCTTGGTAATCATTTGTTTCTTTTCACTCTCCATTTTGTGATTTTATAGCTTCTTGTGCAAGTTATTTAATCTTTGATTTTTACTTTACATGAATATTTTTAGGGTCTTTGTGCTTGGATAATGTCTTGGTTTGTGTGTTTTTGTTAGGAAATATAATTTTCACATGATGATTGTGATTTACCGTATGGTAAATAGTAATTATTTATTTGATTAATTATATTGTTATTATGGTAAATATTGTTAATATTATATTATTAGTAATAACGATATAATATCTCATATAGTTTATTATTATATTGTATGCGTGAGTATAGTTATTGAACTAACTCATAAATATAGGAGATTAGGAGATATCGTATGATTGAGTGGTTTTAGGAGGTTCCATAATAATAAGAATTATTCTCCTATATATATGTAAAATGTATTACATTGAATTATATAGAAGATTATTAGTGTTTAATATGTGTAACTCTATCCAAATTCCAAGATTTGGTATCAGAGTGACTATGAGATCTTGAGCATTATTAGGAAGATCATTTTTGATTCATTGTTTCCTGTAAATGGTTTCTTATTTTGCAAAGTTTTTTTGTTTTTAGAATCAACCATTTTTCGTATCTATGTATTGTCAGTCATGTCACATCTGTTTAATAGGATTTAAAGAGATTACCTTTGTAGATTTTTATATGGCCTAGAGTGGCACAATTAAAGATATAAATATAGATTACATCCTCACTATTCATCGCATTGTTGCATTGAGCTACTTTCATTCCCCGCATCATTGATAGTGTTATAGGCATAGACAATAAAGATTTTTCTTTGGTTTGGAAGCGTTTGGCGGATATAAAATTGATGTTTGGAGCATTGTCTCATCCTCTATTAGAACAACGAAGAGAAAGTGTAGCTCTCGAGGAGGAACACTTCATTGTGTATGAGGAGCAATCAGATTAGTGTCATTCAACCCCAGCCGTGACTCATGGTCACTTTGAATAATGTGTAATCAAGTTGCTACATGCATTGTGCTAGACATCATAGTTTGAACTGAACTAATCAAATTTATTTGCATCAATCTATCACTGACCCCATGTGGCCATCTTTACCATTACTCGAAGTAAAGATTGTGGAAGGAACTCCTTTGTAGTTGTATCAATTTCAAGCCCCATCAACGAAATTGATAAACCTACATTTTTGGCATATTTTGCGACTTACATTACTCTTCCACCACACTTCCGACATTGCTAACACTAGGGTGCTTGGCCTCGCATCCACGAGTTGTATTTCAACCATTGTGGACTTTCCGTATAAGATTTATCATACATGAAACTGAGATCCAAATTCAAGGTTCACATTCAATAATCATAACTCGCAAGCTTTGCAACGCCATTGCATCGACATCTATGCAGTAGATAAAAGAAAAAATTCCATATTGTAACTCAATTAGCTTTGGGTTGAGTCATTTAGAATAGTAATTTCATTTTATTTGTTTAGTTTTTACATCTCTCATATTTTGTGAAAATGGAGTCTTTACAAAACCTTTGAACCATTTGTAAAGTCTATCTATTATGTTCAATAAATGTATTGTCTAGGTCCTAAATTATTTTACAGAGTATAAATTAGAGTTGTTATTTAAGAGTCTTAATGTTACCAAGTTCATCTTTTTATAATATTGTACGTTTTTAGTATATAAATTTGTATCATTTTAATTTTATCCACTTTGTATATAACACGAGAGATTCATTTTGTATTTAAATATGTAGTGACAAATTAATGTGAGTTCATGGTTTAATAAAGTGTATATTTTAGGTGTTGTCAAAGGGAGTCAAAATCCCAAAGAATATTTACTAGTCATGTTTATGGTTTGACAAGTGTCGGGTGACATTAGTGTTGTCTTTATTGTGTCTAGTCTAAGTCACTCATCGAAAGTCATGTTATTGTAAAAAGTCCATAAAATAAAATATAAAAAAATTACCTTGCGGACACATTTTCGATGTTACCTAACGTCCAAAGAATAAAATGTTTCACATTGTAGGAGGGAAGAAAAGAATAAATCCAATGTGGAAATTGTGGAGTTTCAATGTCCAATTTTTTGAGTGAGAAGCGTGTTACTGGAGGATGGAGGCAATGGATGCTTTGGAGGACAACCAATGACCTCTCATCAGTCACTAACAATGGGGCCGCTTCACTGATTTGGTGGCACGTGTGTGAAGTGTGTTTTTTCCAGGTTGTGTGGTGTGAAAAATAAGAAAATATGAGGTATGTTCCTGTTCACTGGTATATGTGGCTATTCCTACATTATTCCCTGATGCAATAACATAGTGAAGAAAAGATAACACAAAGAAATGTAGCATCATGAGTCTTAAAGAGGTTGAACAATCAAATGTGTTCCTTTTCATACTTAGGTTTGTGGTTATCTTCCGAAAACCATTGAAGGTTGTTTAGATGTGTTCCTTCTTGAGTTCCCACACTGCTAGGTCAGATGTGTTCCCTAGAGTGACTTGGTTGATAAGCAGATGATTCTTGAGTGTGTTCCCATCCTTGTCGGTCAGATGTGTTCCCGACAGTGCATGGTTGATAAGAAGTTGATGTGTTCCTTCTTCTACCTTTAGTTTGAGTGTTGTACCAAGATCATGAGCAAGCACGGGTGATAGGATGCAGAGGAAGTGTGAAACTATTTTGCTACCATTTAAACATTAAGGAGGGTAATGTTAGGAAATATATTGTTCACATGATGATTTTGATTTACCATATGGTAAATCATAATTTTGTTATTTACCGAAAGGTAAATCGTAATTAGTTATTTGATTATCCATATAGTTATTACGGTAAAGATTGTTAATATTATATTTTTAGCAATAAAAATATAATATCGCATATAGTTTATTATTATATTGTACGTGAGTATAGTTTTTGAACTAACTCACGAATATAAGAGATTAGGAGATATTGTAGGATTGAGTACTTTTAGGAGGTTCCATAATAATATGAATTCTTCTCCTATATATATGTAAAATGTATTACATTGAATTATATAGAATATTATTAGTTTCTAAAATGTGCAAATTTGTCCAAATTCCAAGAGTTTATAAGTTTTTTTGTGTTCGATCATCAAAAATATTAGGTTAAAGTGCAAGGTGTTTCGGTCTCAAAGGGTTGTTTTAAGGGCCCAACTCGGCACCATCTCACCGATATGAGAACCGAGTTGTCCCATATTTCTTGTGACTTGTCTCGCATTAATGAATCATTTTTCATTTGTCAAATTACCTTTGCACTATTTCTCGACTTCCCCATTGTGACTCGCTCATTCTTCTTAGCACATTGTTGTGCATTAACCGTTGGCTTAACTTGGCTTCTACATTTGGTGTATTGACTCTAACGACTATGCTCCTACCTTTTCATTTGCATCACAAATCCAACTTGCATTGGTATAGTATCCACCATGTTTTTGGGGTAGTAATGTCAAATGGGGATACCCTTTTGTGGACCAACACTTCACTAACATATTGTCTTAAAATTTATTTTAATAAAATTTATGATTTGAACTTTCATAGCAAGAGAGAGACGGTGTGACCATTCACCCACACACACACACACACACACACACACACACACACACACACACACACACACACACACACACACACACACACACACACACACACACACACACATTATTATAGGATGATCCCTCGTGATATTGGTAACAAATAAATTTTAATATATGCTCAATGCTATCATGTATATGTGAACTTGTAAAATAGTGAGACACAGTCTACCATTGTTTTTGTGAGACCAAGGAGTGAAGTGGAAGTGTTGGGTAAAAGTGTTTGATAAATTCTTAATACAAGAAGTTATTTATTTTAGTGAGGATTTTTTCCTTGGGTTTTCCCACTATAAATATGGTGTCTTCTGTCTCATTTACTTTACTTTATTATTTACTTTCGCCTTTATGTGTTTTAATGCATAATATAAACATCTCAATCTATGTTTAATTTAACTGCACATCATAATCTATAATCTTTGGAAATTTATTTTATGGATCTATAATTTGTTAATTATATCTTCCCATTGTTTTCCTAACATGTTATCATAGCTGAAAATTATGTGTGTGCAAGATTGATATGGATTCTTTTGATTTTAGAAGTGAAGAAGCTTGAATTTTATTTTTGATCTGCGAAATCCAAATAGTTCCGCCATCAAATTTAAGCTAATCAAGTGAAAATTTCCAATTTTCACCCAAATAGTTTTTAAATATTGGTTAATTGGTTTTTTAGATCTTGTTTATGAGTTTGCATGCATAGATATATGTTTTTACGGCCTATTCTTAGTATTTTGTGCTTTAAATTTGTCATATGTTATTATTTTTTTAAAAATCGTGCTTTTTATAGCCATTGTAGTTATTTTCGGCTATGGACCCAAAATATTTTTGAAGATCTGATTAGTTTGATGCTTTTATGTTTTCCCTAACATTAAAAATATTTTCTTTTGTCAAATTTTTGTTATTGTGAAGCTTCAACCTATCATTAATCTCCATATAGATTTTTTGTGTCAGAATTTTTGACCTTTTTGTTAGTTTCAAACAGGTTCATTTTAAGAGACCTCTTGGAAATCGGAGGTGGAGAATACCTGGCAAATATCCCCAAAACCGTTTTCATGGGAAGGTGAATTTTTTGGGGGTTGTATGAAAAAATTTCACCTAATTGTCAAGTCTTTTTCGCCGCAAGAAGTAAGGAGAGACGCGCAATGAGAGATTTTGCTATCGTGCGTCAAAAAAATCATTGACATGCGTCAAAATACCTTAGTGACATGCATCAACAACCGTAATGACACACGCCATCGAGGTTCCGCAGACGCGTGTCAGCGAACCTCGCGATGCGCGTCATTACGGTTGTTGACGCGGCGTCGGTGTGGCTGACGGCGTCATTACGGTTGTTGGCGCCACAGTCACGAGGTTTCTTCGATGCGCGTCGAGGTCTATGGCATGCGTCGAATAGACCTCGGTGATGCACATCATTATGGTTTTGATGCACATCATCGAGTGCTCGTTGACATGTGTCAATGCATTTTTTGATGCACGACGGCAATGAAAAAATATCCTGTCGCGCGTCTGTAGCCTCCAACCTCTGCTTTCTCATCAAAAAATATCCGTGTCGCGCATCAACAAACTCTTTGTCCGTGTCCATGCTTTATGCATCAATATCATTGCAGTACCTCCTTGCGCGCGTGGCCAACTATCCATCAAGGTCACACGTCAACAAATAACCCTCATTGACGCGCATCACCGCACTTCGCGATGCGCCATTACGCTTGTTGATGCGCATCACCGAGGTGCAGTGATGCACGCCAGCAGACCTCCGATGGCGTGCGTCATTACGGTTGTTGGCCAGTGGCGGCGAGGTCTGTGACGCGCATCAACAGACCTCGGTGACGCGCGTCATTACGGTTGTTGACGCGTCACTGAGGTCTGTTGACACGCGTCCTATGCATTTTTGACGCGCGGCAAAGAAATATCTGTCGCGTGTCTGCAGCCTCTGCCCTCTTCTTGCTCATCGAAAAAATCTCCATGTCGCTCGTCAACAAACTCTTTGTCATGCATCTAAGATGCGTCAATATCTGCAGTATCTCCTTGTCTAAACCCCCTCCTTGTAAAGGCCAATAACTTGCCCCTTGTTGCTGCCTATAATATGGGATATATCATATTGTTGAAAAATGTGAAGTAGAAGTGTTCTACCCGGTGAATAATCTAGGTTTATATAGGGATATTTTTCAAGGGTAGGCGAAGTGACCCTAAAAAAATTAAAGTGTAATTTTTAGGCGAACAGTCACCGACCCATGCCAAAAAATTCACCTTTTCAAAATTTTCAAAAATGGAATATTCACCATATTATGAATATTCGCCACTAAAATTTTCCCCGGTTTCAAAGTGCGAGCCAATAAGGGAATTCCACGCTATTCATAAAATTAGACTTTTGTTAGCTTTCCTTGGTCACATGCAAAATATGATCCCATAGGAAAGCTCCAAGTCACTTCATATTTCGTGCTTTCAGTCTTGTGTTAGCTTATCAGAGATTGTGGAATTCAAACCAATAGAATTACTCCAAGTCTCTTTGTATTTTGTGTTATCGTATTTTTAATCTTGACATTGGTAATCTAATTGGAATAAGCCACCATTTTTCACATCTTTTAGTCTTTTTCAGAATTGTGAAAAGTGAGCCATTAAGAAGATTCCATGTGTTTATAGTTTTACTTTGATCATTTAGGTTGCGGTCAAAGTGTCAACCAATAGAAAAAAACTGCATATATTTGTTTTTCGCAAGTGTCGACTCTTCCTAACTTTTGTGGTGTCACTTTGTTGGTTCTTAGCCACCGAGATAGCGACACCTATCTTTTGATTCCACTTTGGTTTTTTTGGGCATGTTATTTAATTTTATTTTGATCATTCTAGGGACTTTAAGTCCACCCAAAGCCATCTCTTAAATTTTTGTGTGAAAGCTACCAAGTGTTCTCTTTCGGTCAATAAAATTGTTACCAAGTGGCGTCGATTGATTATTTTGTCACTATCTTTACTTTCACATCTTCTAAGGTTATTGCTTTAACCCAAAAGGAACTATTTTTTATTGCTTTCGAGCTTCACATCCACTAGTCTCATATGTGAGGGAACTTGTAGGAAAGATGACACATACCCCGTGCTATATTTTATTTGGTTCATGTGCTACCTCTGTTTTGTCCATGTGTTTCTTCCTTCTACTTGCATTGTGGTTATTTGACTATTCAATCTCCTACTGCACCCAAAATTCTATTTTATTCCATTTATTACGCACACTTGAGGTCTATGGAGTGTACTATACTAGAAAGTGCCAAAAATTTTCCATGTTTCCCCTCTCCTCCATTGGTCTTTTTCGTATGGTTCTTTGTTTGTGCATCATGTATTTTGTTTATTTTTCAACCTTATTGCAAACTCCGATAAACTATTTTTCTTGATTCATCCCAGAACTTCCCATCCACTAAGCATTTGTGCTTTAGAATTTTTAAAAATATGACATGTTCCCTAGTGCGTTTTTAGATATTCACCATGTTTCCTTTCTAAATTATTTTTTCATAGCTCTTAGTTTTTCCTTTTACAGCGGGTTACAAAATTTAATTTTTTTGATAGCTTTTTCTCCTCTATCCTTTAACCCTTCACAACTTATTTTTGTATCTTGTAGGCTTCGTCTTTGGTTCTTGAATCTTTACAGATATTTTCATCAAGTTATAAGACATATTATTTTTAATTTTAATATGTTGTTCTCTAGAGAGTTTATTCGTGTTTAATTTAAAATTGTCTTTATATTTATCTCATCCGATTTAAAACGGCCGGTAATGTTAGTTTTTCAATTGATTAATCTCAGTTATTAAATTGAAAAAACTATAGTATTTAGAGAGTAAGGTTATAAGCCTATTTTATGTCTATAAAGCTATGAGATCTTAGAATCGGTGTGGAAAAATAACCCACCGTAAAGAATTAAAAATATAGAAAACCTTAGCTCCTTCTCTCAAATATCACAGAAAGCTTTGTCCATCCTATTGCAAAGCATTACAAATAAATTTTTAATTCATATAGATCATATGGATTCTCATGCCAATGTATGGAAACAATTAGAATCTATACATGAAGTAAATTTTCATTCCAAGATAATTAAACTAATTTTATAATTATTTATAACTCCCATGAAAGGTGATGAGAAAATAGATAATTAGATAGATAAAATTAAGAATATTCAATCTCATTTGGATGGATATTACTGTCAATTGTTTCAAAAAAACTTATGTATTTTATTATTCGATAAATATTCATGAAAAATTTAGGAACTGTATCTCTATTATAAACTCTAAATACCGAATGAAAATGATCTTCCCGATTTGATATCGTGTGTCTTTTCTTTTAATTCAAGAAGAATGGGTAATGGATAATTTTGATTCAAAGATATTTTTTCGTAGGAATTATTCTCTTAGAATCATAATTCTTCTCAAAATAGGAATAATAGTAATCCTAATCAAAAGTCTAATATCATATCAAGATTTAAATCTAATCCTAAGTCTAATTCTATTAAAAAAAGTCAAAACTTTAAAGTCAAATTTAGTGGTACATGTAACAAGTGTGGAAATTTTTTTCATAAAGAGTCTGATTATCATGTGAAAGATAAAAAATCTATTAAGAATACTATAAATAGTAAAAATAATAGTCAAAAGAAATATCAGAAGCAAAATCATGCAAATAATGTTGAGCAATCTATTGCCCTGTATACTACTCTCTCAACTACAAATGACAATGAATGGATCCTAGATAGTGGTTCCTTTAGGAACATGACCTATATTTTTGGTATCCTCTCATATATTGTAAAGTTTGAAGAAAACATATATCTATGAGATAATTCCATCATTAGATTTGTAAGTTGTGAAAATCTGAAATTGGAAAATGGGGTAATTAGGAATGTGTTGTATGTTCCTCTGTTGAAACATAATCTTTTGTCCTTCTCTCGGATAACTAAAGAAAACCATAAAGATGTTTTTCTATAAGATAAATGGTATGTAAAATATGAACTCGATCAAGTTATCACTTCTTGTATATAGAAAAATGGCTTATATAGTTTTTAAGGATTTGTGTCTCGAATCTTGATTATCTTCCTCTTCTAGGAATGATATTCAAATTTATCATAAAAGATCGAAAATGTGAATTTCAGAAGTTTGTATGAAATGTCTTACCTAAATTATGTAACAGTGCCCTAAATTGAAATATGATCATGAAACATGTGAAAGTTGCTTGCGTGGTAAACAACATGTTGAACCATTTCACAAACATCATGATCTAATTTTTTTCTCATTTATAGAGTTGATTCACGGTGATGTGAGAGGACCAATTTAAGTTTCTTCTCCAATGGAGTTGTGTATGTTGTATGCTTTATTGATGATTTCTCTAGAATGATCTGGTCCTATTTTATTAGGAAAAAGTGTTATGTCTTATCTAAATTTAAAGAATTTAAAGCCTTAGTTGAAAATGCTTATAATCTGAAAATAAAAATAATTAGAACTAATAATGAAGGTGAATATGTTATCAAAAAGTTTGATAATTTATGTATGGCATGTGGGATTTAGAGAGAGTTGACAAATCCTTATTCTCCACAACAAAATGGAATTGCAGAAAGGAAAAATAGGACTATCTTAGAAATGGCTAGAACTATGATTCATGCATATAATGGGAAATGTATATGAACACTAAAGTCTATATTTTTAATAGAGATAATTCTAAATCTCTTCATCAAGATACACCTCATGAAGCACATGTAAATTAAAAACTAGATATATCTCACTTTAAGAATATTTGGTAGTCCTACTTCTATCTTCATTCCAAACTTTAAAAGGAAGAAGCTTGGTCCAACCTCCTTCTCTTTTATTTTTTTGGATATGGTTATAGAAATAAAGTATTGAGAGTCTATGACCCCTTCAAGCATGACATAGTTGAAAACATGAATGCTCATGTCTTAGAGAAAATGTTTTGTGATGCTTCTTATGAACCCTCCTATGTTTCTATTGAGATAAAGCCTGATAAAATCCTTCTCCTAACAATATTGAAACAAAAATTTAAGAGGTTAATTATCCTAATCTAGATATGATGGAGATTGAGGGGGAGTCATCTCAAAATGTCTTGCATCCCAAGATTCCTAAATATGCTCATAATCTTTTCCAGGATTCTCATCATGTTAATATTAGAAATGTAACTCATACTCAACATCCTTATCATGCCTTGATGACCCTATATGAGGTTGAACCACAATATTTGAAAGAATCCTGTCAAGATGATATATGCATTTAGGATATGAATGATGAATACAATTCTTTGATTAAAAATAACATTGGGAACTAGTACCTCCTCCTTCTAAGAGAAGCATTGCAAGATCTAGGTGCCTGTATAAGATCAAGTATAACTCTATAGGATAAATTAAAAATTCAAGGCAAGGATCATAGTAGGTGGTTTAACTTAGAAACCTGGTCTTGACTATGTTGAGACTTTTGCTCCTGTAGATAAGATGAGCACTACCAGAATTATTCTTGTTTTGGCTACCTAATATGGTTGGGAGATTCACCAAATGGATTTTAAAAATTAAATCATAAATGTTGACCCAAAATATTAAATTTACTTGTGTTAACGTAAATATGTTGAAGAACACAGTAAGAATCTATATGTCTATAAGCTGAAAAATTCTTGGTAGGTATTAAGAAAGCTCAGAGAGCTTGGTATGCTAAAATTAATAGCTTCTTTCAGGATATTGGTTTCTCTAATGTTGTTTTGTTAATGATTTATTTTTAAATTTGAAAATAATAATATTATCATTGTTTTTATATGTTGATGATCTCTTGATTACTAGCGATGATAAAAATTTAATTTTTAGAATCAAAGAAAGATTAAAACAACGTTTTGAAATGACTGATTTAGGTCTGCTAAATCATTTTCTAGGCATGGTTATATTTCAAGATCATAAATATATTGTTACATCTCAATCTCAGTATGCTACTAATTTACTTAGAATATTTAACATGATTTACTATAAACCTATTGTCATTCCTATTGAAGTTGGTGTGAAATTAAATCCTAAACCTGAATGTGCTAAATTTGATCCTACTCTTTATAAATAGCTAGTTGGTAGTATAATTTATTTTAATATTACTATAACTGATATATCATATGCAGTAGGAGTTTTTTCAATATTAATGAAGGATCCTTATGAGGATTATTGGAAAATGGAAAAAGAATTTTGAAATATATTAAAGGAACAATTAATTATGGTCTATTTTATTCTTCTTGTGATGATGCAAAACTATTTGGATATTTGATTTTGACCATGCATGATGATGGTACATATATAAAATCTACATCTGGATATGTTTTCAAGTAGGGTGTAGGCTCCATTACTTGGAGTATCAAGAAGAAACCAACATTGTTTATCAATTCTAATGAAGTAGAGTATATAAGTGCTATGGAAGTAACAAATAAAAATATGTGGCTGAAAAGACTATTAGATGAACTGCATATAGGAATGTTGGTTGGATATTTTGTCAAACCAAAATATGAGGTTCAACCACAGTATATGAGATTAAATCCCTCCTCAAAGACAGGTGAGGCTGCCTGCTTATTACTAATCTAAAACACAGTAAAAACGATATATACAGTATTCACACTAATCTAACCATTGGGGGTGGGATGGAATCCCGAAATCCACATTCACACGATTCAAGGATATTTCTTTCGTAAATGAACTGGGTTAGAAATTGTTACAATGAAAGAAGCACAGTAGAAAGGAAATGAGAGAAACGTATTTTCTTTCGAGTAAACACAGAGCACGAAATAATCATACGAGCTTTAGATCACAGATATAATGTCTGAAATAATTAGAAACACTAAGATGCTATGCAAAGAATAGCTTAAGATCATGAACATAAGAACACTGTCTTAAGTAAGATATATTAAAATCATGAATTCCCACATAGGTTCATGTGATTCCTTCTTCATATGCGTGAGCTGAGCTAACAAAGCATGGGAATCTTCAGCTGGTTTGAAATGTGCTTCAAACTTAGTCCGCATGGTAGCCCAGTTTGTGATGCATGCATTCGGGAGGTGATAAAACCATTCACTACCTCTGCACCTGCAATGTTTCAACGAAGAGTCGACAGAGACATCTTCGTGGGCTACTCCGAGAACACCGCATGCAACAAAGAAAGATGCAATGTGCTCGTCAGGATGCTGCTTCCCATCCCCATTGAACTTGGGAATGTTTTTACGTGATCCACGTGGTAACTCGTGCAATGGAGGAGTCAAAGAAAGAGGACCAATAACTGCGCCCCAAGGCACAGGTTGAACCGCCATCCTCCTGAAAAGAGTGCGTACAGGGATCCGAGTATCAGACAAGAGTAGTGCACGACAAGTTGCAGATGCTTCCTGTTCCACAGGGATCCGGTTTCTCCGAACAGGTGAAGAACTTCTGGTTCGGTTAGAGACAATGCTGTTGGGAGAAAGACTGAAATTGTGTTGTTGCAGTAACTCAAAGAGTGGATCAATTTCACCTTGAGCTCGGTGAGACCGAGTGAAGATCTTCCTGGCCAGCTTGAACTGAAAGGAGATCTTGTTGAAAATAAGGCAAATACGGAGTCGCCAGACACCGAGAGGATAAGCTTTATACTATTGATCCGTAATTCCCCAGCGGAGTCACCAAAAACTGTTGGTTGGATATTTTGTCAAACCAAAATATGAGGTTCAACCACAGTATATGAGATTAAATCCCTCCTCAAAGACAGGTGAGGCTGCCTGCTTATTACTAATCTAAAACACAGTAAAAATGATATATACAATATTCACACTAATCTAACCATTGGGGGTGGGATGGAATCCCGAAATCCACATTCACACGATTCAAGGATATTTCTTTCGTAAATGAACTGGGTTAGAAATTGTTACAATGAAAGAAGCACAGTAGAAAGGAAATGAGAGAAACGTATTTTCTTTCGAGTAAACACAGAGCACGAAATAATCATACGAGCTTTAGATCACAGATATAATGTCCGAAATAATTAGAAACACTAAGATGCTTGTGCGAAAGAATAGCTTAAGATCATGAACATAAGAACACTGTCTTAAGTAAGATATATTCCACAACACAAAGTCTGTAAAATAATATCGACTCCTATTCTTCAAAATGATTGAATGAAAACACAAAGTTTTTCTTCTTTCCAATAGCCCCTAAATATTCCAAAAAATCTCGACCCCATTTAGAAACTTCAGCCCAAGCCTCATCTGAGACTCTTGTCTTCCTCAGCTCAGGGTTTATCCTGCAGATATTTTCATAGAAGAAGGCATCATTCACCCTCCTGAAATGGTCTTTGGACCCCTTCTTTGTCAATTGAGGGAAGTATTGATACACCTGGTTCACCGTTCTGCTTCCCTTGGTATCCAGCCCGGGATAGTTCCTCATCCCGGCTGCTGCGTATGTGACATATGAAGACATATAAAATTTCCCAGTTGACAAGACCGTTGTCATTTGGGAATCAATCTCATTGCTGATGAGAGTACCCCAGTCGATCCCTGCTGATTCTTCTTGATGGTGATCATAAATTGATACATCCATCCTTGAAATACATTCGATTCGGAAAACCAAAACCCGACTCAGCAGGGTGATGATGTCATTGATTTCTTGGATGAAATCACTCCTGGGGATAATCCTTGGAAATCTGGAGACAGCTGGTTTGGCCTTGATCAGGAACTTCTTGTTCACATGTTTGATGCAGTCTTCCTGATCGTTGTCCCAGGCTTTCTGAGCTGACTTGATGTCCAACTCTCCATACTCTTCAAAATTGGGCAGTTTTAGGAGATCATCAAAGTAACCTCCATCCAATTTGATCACTACTTCACCTGATTGACTTCTCACAGAACGAGACGCCGAGTCATAACTGGATGCACAAGCCAAGATGAATTCTGGACACTGAGCGGACATGGGAAAACCCGCTGCGAGAGGCAAGCCACTATCGGCTATAGTTTTCATCCATGGAGTTTGGGAGGAACTCCTCACCCTACTCCAGAAATCTTCAATGTCTATATTTCCGAGTTCGGTGTCTCGGATGTCGTAGTTGCAATCAATATACGATGGAGATTCCAGCTTTTTAAACTTGTATTTCATTCTGCCTGACTTCTCGGTCTTTTCCTGAGATGGACCAGGGTCCGACATGAAGGACGTCGAAGGAAGAAAGTTTCGAAGCTCAGGAGATGTTGCTCACTGTGAGAATCCCGACCTGCTGGA
Organism: Taxus wallichiana var. yunnanensis; assembly: GCA_018340775.1. Taxonomy (NCBI): domain Eukaryota; kingdom Viridiplantae; phylum Streptophyta; class Pinopsida; order Cupressales; family Taxaceae; genus Taxus; species Taxus wallichiana. The sequence goes on along the minus strand of CM031241.1, from coordinate 108,650,613 downwards.
TATGCCGGAAGAACGGAAGAGTCCGACACTGGCGAAGATGATGTCGGAAAATCCTAAAAACCCGATGCGCTGAGAATGTCGGAAACTCTGGAAAGTCCGGCACGTTTGATAATGTCGGAACTTTGGGAAAGCCCGACACTGCCGATGATGTCGGAAACGGAAGAAAGCCCGACACTTGTGTTGATGCCGGGAACTCTGGAAAGTCCGACGCCAAGCCTTCAATATACTTCGGGTCTTCGACACTGCACAACAGCCTTCAAAACCCGAGAAGAGAAAAACAGGGTTTTTCATTGAATTTCAAACATGCAATCTCCTTTTAACCATTCATGTACCAGGCACATAATAAAACTTTGAGGAAATAGCACCAAGTGGTAATTTAGAAGAGATAGACCCTAAAACCTAAACCCCTTTTTTCAAAACAACTCCAGAAAGAAGAAGAATAAAAATCTTTCAAAACCCAGCAAGAAAATGGGAAGAATTCACGCGCAATCAATCCATAAAAACTAGGAACAAAGAGTGGAGAGAGAAATACCTTCAACCAGAGAAAGGGAAGATCGAAAAATGGCGATTCAATCGGGCACAGGCGAGCTTTCGGGTTTCGAGGTTGGAAGAGCATGTACGAAAAATCCACGAGTTAAAAATACGTCCGGTAAAAATGACGTGGAAATCCGCGTATTTATAAGAAAAATTGTAATTAATACACTTCAGCTCGGCACGTGCCAACTCACCGACAACTCGGCATGAATGCCATGTCAGCATGTTAGAGAGGTCCGAAAACCCGACACAAGGGGCTTAGTGCAATTCGGGTTTCGGGAAACACAAGACATAAAGCATGAGATGTTTAGATGCTTCACAGCTCCGAAAACCCGATACAAAGGACTAAATCGGACTTCGGGTATCGGGGAACAGGTGACACAAAACATGTTTTGAATTAGGCATGTTCCGATGCGCCGGAGGTCCGAAAACCTGATTTTCTCAATATGAAGCGGGTTTCGGGTATCGGAAAACAGTGACACAAGGCATGTTAAAACTCATGTCGAGCTGTCGGAAAAACCCGAAAACCTGAATTTCTCTAAAAGAGGCCATAATGCAAAATCAACTTCAAAAATTTCGTAGGGGTTATCTAATCGTTTTTCGTTTCTCTAAAAATGGAGATAACAAGGAATCAAAGGAAGAAATAATATTCTATGTGATAGCTATAGTTTCATTTCTCTCGCAAAAAATCCAATTCAGTATCAAAGGACAAATCATATCGAGGTTCATATACATTTTATTTGAGAGAAAGTTTTGAATGGTGATATTGATCTCAAGTTTTATTCGATTAAAGATCAAGTTGTAGATATTTTCAAGAAGTTGTTGCATTCATGAACTGTTGCAGGTCCATGCCTTATTGGGCCTATCATAGTTTCCATTGAGGGGGAGTGTGCATGAAAATTCCACCTTTTAATGACTATTGTAAACTTCCAATACTTCCTCCATTTTGTAATAAGTAAATAATCGAGTATGTGAGTTTACTTGTAAATCCCAACGAAGCATTAGTTATGGGTATTCCTTATTTTATAAAAGGATCCATAATCTGATATAAGTCTTCATACATAAAGCACTTTTTCTAAGAATTTTTGTATGGGAATATTTATATGATTCCCCTTTTTTACATGCTATCTTGAATCATCGTTGATGATTTATAGATCTGTAAATCCTTTTGTAGAAAAAGGTAATTTGGCATGTTATATTTTTTTCCACACTTAACATTAAGAGGGAGTTTTGAGGTAATAATTTCAAGTGGGATAATTCTTGTTAGACCACCAATTTTTAGGAAATATGGGATAAAATATGTGAAACAATCCCTCACAAAATCGCAACATGTGAGAAACTAATATGCAAAAATATTAAAGATCTCAAATAAAAGTGCGAGAATAAAAATAACACAAAATAAAGAGATAGTATTAAACATGGTTCACCAAATTTGTGCTACGTCCACCAAGGATCACTTTCTCAAATTTTATTACAAGTCACCTCTCTCTTAATACAATACCTAGATTTATTTGGAGCTATACTTAACAAACTCTACAAAATTCACACCGAATTGGACACATCTGCAACGTTACATCATCCCTACCATATGATCAAGACCACATAAGTAGACAACTACTTTAGTATTTTTACAAAACCATGGATGTCAAAACCATCGGAAAAAACCATCCCATAAACCTATGGGTTAAAAATCCCATCCATATGAGAAAAACACAACTTTTGAGGCCAAAAAAAAACTTTCTCAAGGGTTGTACCCTGGACCCCTACTGGGGCCCGGCTTGATGCCGAACCTCGGCGAGACAAGCTGTGGAAAGTGTACAATACTCTTAGTGTACATTCTTCAAAATTTTCACAGAGATGAAAAAAGCTCCACAACCTAATACAATTGATAAACCCCTTGTCTTAAAGTTTATTTTAATAAACTTTATGAGTTGTTAATTCACAACAAGATTGAGACGGAGTGACTATTCACCCATCCTATATATAGGAGGATTTCTCATGTGATATGAAATGAATCCATTTTAATATATTATAAATGTAATCTTGTATATGTGAACTATAAAAGTATAAGACACGATTCAGTAATTTTTACGTGAGACGAGAAAGAGTGACGTGGAAGTCTTAGGTAAAAGTGTTTGATAAGTTCTTAATATGGGAAGTGCTTTATTTCAAAGTGGGGTTTTTTCCTTTGGGTTTCCCCACTATAAATATGGTGTCTTACGTATCATTTAATTTAATTTAATTTAATTTCAATTCATGTTTTTTAATATACAATATAAACATATTGATCTATATCTAATTTAATTACACATCATAATATGATGTATAATCTTCATAAATTTATGGATCTATAATTTGTTAATTATATCTTCCCGTCATTTCCTTAAAATTGTTTGTATTCCTCATCATTGACTCATCCTTTTTCCATGTGGTGCCCTATTTCTCCTTCATTGCTATCATTCAGATCTCTCTGCTCATGCATTATATTGTTGTTTGGATCTCTATGCTTGTGTATTTCTCCCACTCAGTTCTCCGTACTCGTGTATTTTCAATCTTACTTTTCCCCTGCTTCTGTATTATAACATTTGATTCCAAGAGAATCTTTATTATTTTCATTCCTACCTCAACACATTTTCATACCCTCTACTCATCGGTTATTCACCCAATTTAGTCGTTACACTCACCATTCGTTGATATCTCGACATAACCATTTACCCTTGTAGATCGGTATATGGCCCATTACACTGACATACATGATGGGTTACCAATCAAATCCATATCACCCCATTAATCCAACTTGGTTTGACACACCACCCAACTTGGTGTGTAGATACCATCTAACTTTCCAACATGGATTGGGCCCGAGAAACTAGCTAGCTCACTGAGTGAGATGGCCTTTCAACACCTCTAAAAGGTAAATTTTTTCTTCTATTTTTTAATTGTAGATTAATTAAATTTAATCAATATCAGTCCTGATTAAGAAAACATTACAATTTTAAGGAAAAAACTATTTTTGAGCTTTAAATTGTGTTTATTTAGCTTTTCGCTTGCCACTTGCACATCATTTTAAGTTCTCTTCATGCTTGTGTGATGTTTTTATAATTACAAGGTGAGTGGCCAGCTCACACCACATGAACACTTGGGTGTAATCAACACACTACTTATAAATTTTCACAATCAAGGGGAGTTTGTTTTTGTGGTTCTTTTATTTCCTCTATCTTATTTTCTCAATATTATCTACTATGGATCTCAATGAGGTTCCCTCACATACCCCATTTCACTATCATGAATGGAAATATGTTGTATCTCTCACCTTGCAAAAAAACAAACTCTACTAGATAACTTTGGGATTACAAGTTGAACATACAAACAATGTAGAGAAAGAAAAATGTTTTGTTAAATGTGATGAAGATTATGGGTTTTTGTGTCTTTTTGTATCACCAGAACTATGCTTTCATATTAACACAACCAAATCACCCAAGGAAGTTTGGGATGCCTTAGAAAAAAGTTTTGGGAAATATGATAAATTGAGAGGGCATGAACTAGAAAATGAGTTGATTAGTCTTATCCTTAACAATTTTAACACTATCCAATACTTCTTCATCAAACTCAAATATCTTAGATTACAATTGAAATATTGTGAATTTGAAAAAAATGACTCAAAACTCATACTTTACTTTCTTTCCAAAGTTAGTCCTAACTATTCTATTTTTGTCTCTACCTTTCATGCAACAAAAATGGAACTTGGTGTAAGTTACACAATACCCTCCTTTAACGATTTTATTGCTGATTTGAGTAGGGAATAGGCCAAGTTGATTCAGATGTATACTCTAAAATACACAAAATCCCATTCTCTCATTGTTGGTCATGAAAAACCACAGGATTTAAAATAGAAGAAACAAAAAAACAAGGAACGTGAGAACAAAATGGACCAATCCAACAACAAATCCAACTCTTTCACTTCTTCTTCTAGTTCTAAACGTCCTAAATAACCGATAAAATGTGGGTACTATAGTGGTATGCATGATGAAAAAAATTGAAGAAGAAAGTTGACCTCCTCATGATTCTTCTTGAGAAGAACAACATAGGATTTCCCAAGTATTTCAATCCATATTCATCATCAACTCACAAATTTTATAAGGAAAAAGAGAGCAAAAATGGGAAAGTGATAGAAAAATAAAAAAATCAACTAAGGAGAAACCAAAGGGAAAATATTTAGTTGTAATTGTGTCGATTAATCCTACATGGGTTATTTATTCAAGTAGATATCATCATATAGCATCGCCAAACATAAATTTTATTGAATAAATCCATGTGACATGTCTTTTATTCAACTTGGTGACAAGACTTCTACATCAATTTTTAGGAGAGGGATTGTTTAAGTGAACAATGTTACTTTAAATAGTGTGCTTAATAACCCTTCGATTCAATTAATCTCTTTTATGTTTGTCGGATCACTCACCATAGCGAGGGCATGTGGGTTGATTTCACTCTAGATTATATTTATGTTAGAGAGGTAAAAAATGACATTATTGTTGCAGTTGACGTAGTTGAACATCACACTCGATTTTAATCCTTTTCTCACTTTTTCCCTCATTTAGATTCTATATCTAGCTTACCTAGACTTGATATTTTTGATCCCACTTCCGATGATGATGACTTCTCTTTTAGCTTAGTTGATTTCCATAGTGATGGGGACCAACCTCCACCATACACTTATTTCCTACCACATCTCAAGGATTTGTTTCTTGATCCACCTACTTTTGGTCCTCTCTGAACATCTCATGGAGTAGGCACTATGATTCAGGACTCATTAGACATCGACACTCTTCTATATAGCTTTAAAATATTCCACCTTCATTATTCATTGTTGCTTTGGATTTACCATACCTTCATGGAGTAGTTAGAGCTTCTACCTTACATATGGAGCATCCTTCCTTGGATGGGAGTAATACCTTGTCACTTCAAGGATATTCTTTTTCTTCTTCACTTGGTACAGGGTGGCTTGTGACAAATTGTCCTTCTTAGGAAGCTAGATAGAACTAATTATTTTATTCTTCTTCTTGTAGAAATATTTTAGTTTGTACATGGGTACCTTACTTGAGCATTTAGTTTCAAGGATCCAATTGATGCATATTTCTTACTTGTTTATGGAAGTATTTTATCTCTTGTAAGTGGATTTTTTTTCCCACTTGGTTTTCCTCCACTACATGAGATATTCATTATACATGGGTACCTCATTAGACATAGTGGCTAGGACCCATTTTTATATGTTTGTCTAAATTTTCTTGATCTCTACCTAATATTTTTTGAAGGGGGTGTTAGTGTGAGGGATATTATTCACCTATATTTATTTATTATGTGAATTTCCCTCACCCATGGTGAGTCATCTCACTTAGGTGAGATCATAGGTCATTAGGTTTCCTAGGAGTTATGATAGATTTTTTCATAGAATCTGTCATATGTGTCAATTGCATCGTACATGAGTTACATTCTATTTCTTGAAAGTAACTCTTATTCTCCATTATGGAGGTATGATGGGTCATGCATGAGAGTCACACAACACTCCTAGATGTACCTTTTATTTTTATCTATGAGTATGTTAGACCCTTTTTTTGTGCATGCACAACTTCTTGTGGTTTGATTCTTTATTTTTATATTGAAGCTACTTCGCTTCTAGGTTTGAGTTAAACTTCCCTTATGTGCATGGAATCCTTATATATCCTCTTAGTTCCTCACTTCCTCAATGTTGAATCAAGACTCCTTTGACATTAATGTCACATTTCATTTCCTCTTAACATTGCAAATTTTGACATGTGATTTGTCTTAGGAAGGTGTATTATTTTAACTATTGGAAATCATGTTTGTAATGAATAAATTATTACTATACAGAGATTCATTTTGTTGTGATTCTTGTTTACTTGAAAATGAAGCCATTCTTCTCTATGTACTGAAAGGTTGTGAACATGTATTGTTGTTTTCATACTTATCATATGTTAACAACAAAACCTTGGATCAATTCCATTGATCCAAGGTATGCTTCAGTTCTTCTTACTTATCATCTTGATAACTTAACATTCTAAAATAGAAGGTAATGTGGGACTAAGTCTTGTTTTGGTTATAATTATGAGGACCCTTCTTCTGGTGTCCTTACTTTGCATCATGTTGTAAATGGTGAGCTTGGATCTTCTTGATAAATATTTTTAAGACATTGAATAGCGTAAGAGGATTAAGGACCTATTACGGACTATTAAGGTAAATACCTTAACCTAAGTTGTAATGTTCTATCCTATTTGGATTTTAACCTAAGGTGGCTAAGACCTACCTAGGACCTTATTACTAAACTACAAAGGTGACACCCTAACCTAAGTTGGTATGGTTATGGTTGAGGAGTTTGGAAAAATCCTATGGAAAATAATATTTTCCTAAAGACTAAGGTCGAATCCTAACCTAAGGATAATCTAACCTAAACTAATACTAAGCTAAAAGGTACCTAAGGGCTACTTGGCAAGTGGTGAGTCGGTGGCATCGGTTTCTAAGGCATTTATGGGAATTGATTTCTATATTTACATCTTTAAACTACTAGTTTTGGTGGAGGCATGGGGAGTTAGGGGGATGTCTAGTTGGCATCATCACTAAATGGATTCACATGCATATTTTGAATTTAAAATTCACCAAATTTGGATGGTGGTGGCATGAGAAATAAGGGAAACTAAAGTCCTTGCATTAAATGACCTCGGTTGTGGTGAAGAAACCACCTAGGAAAGATGCAAGTGGATTTTGGAGAGGGTTGTTTGGTCATTTGTTCTTTGTGATTTTTTCTCTGCATGAAGTTTTGGTTCTTCAACCAGCAGTTCTATTTTTGATCCAATGATATTTTTGGCATCTCTGAGCTATTTCTGGATCTGGTGGAAGAATAAGAAGGGTAGAAAGTTGGAGTTGTGGAGGTTGTTTTGGAAAAGGAGAGACTGTGGAGGCTCGGTATGGAAATCTTCTACAAATCGATAGAATCTCTATCAGGCATGATAGGCTCTACCCATTAAGTTGTTCTGATTTTTCCTAAATGTCTTCATAAAAGAACTCTACTCTTGGAAACAAATGAGTTTTTATGTGATGTTATCTTTCATTCTTGCTTGTATTTTTCACTGTATTTCCTGCTTGAATTTACTATTTGATGAAGATTTGATTTGGGTTTGTTTCTTTGTTGGAAAAATGAATGAATCTGGCTTTAACCATGTGTGAGCTAAATGTTGTCGATTCTTGTATACTTTTGTTGTCTGTGCAAAATGGTTTAAGGGAATGCACTGTTTGATAAAAGGATACACGAGATGGGTTTGTTTTCCTTGTTGGGTGAAGGTATGAAATGTATTTTATCTTCTGTTAAGCTTGAGATGATTTCAAATCCTTTCTTCATCTACTCAACTATGCTTAAGTAGATAGTTTGATTCAATTTTGGGAGTCATTTTGGTTGGAAAACAAATGTAACATGTTTTACTTATACTTTGAACTCAAGATATTATTGAATCTTGTTATGTCTGGTTGAACTATGCTGGAATGGATAAGTAGGATTCAGTGTTTTGAGTCATCCTTGTTGGAAAGTAATAGTAATCATGATTAACCCTATTGAGTGGAAATGTTTTGAGTCTTAGAACTCTATCGGATTATTATGGAAGAAGTATGTTTTGGTTTTGTTCTTCCTTGCTTGAGACTTGATAAACATGTTTATCTTCTACTTGAAGTTATATGACTTCATTTTTGTTTCTCACACCTATACATTATGGGATGATTACTAATGACTTATATGGTTTTGGGATCTGAATGAATCCCCTTGATACAATTTTTTGATGGTAGGGTTGAAAGTTACCCTATTGTCATGATTTGAAAAGGTTTATCAAATTTTTTTATGCATCTTTTCTAAGTGAGATTTCAAGCTTTAGGAGTTACCTTATTGGTTCATCTTGTTAGATTTATTGGTTCCTTGCATTCAAGTTTGATGTTTTTTATGATACTGTAGATATGGGATATCTAAGTTGAACTATGGAATAGTTCAGTCTTGTCTATCTTAAGAAAATGGGTTGGAGCATTACAATTTTTCTCTTCTCTTTTAAGCTTGTCTTCGAAGCCCGATTGAAGTCATGTCACCTTTTTTGTTTCCCTCATGGAAAATCTAGGTTGGGGTTTTTCCTTCTTAATCTATATCTCCTATTCCATTGACTCTTGTGAAATAGGGAATCTAGGGTGACTTGAAGATAAGTTGAGATAGTCAAACTTGTATTCATGTATCTTTGTTTATGTGTATTTTCCTTTGAAAAGAAATCAGGACTGTTGAATGAAGATTTACTTCATCGCTACTTTGTCTCTCTCTCTCTCTCTCTGAATGGATAAATATTAGGGATATATATATAGATTAATAAGTATTAATGAGGGATGAATTAGAATGTTTAGTTTTCATTTATGATTATGTATTGTTGCTAACTTCATTCATTCGTATAACTCTTGTTAGTCGTAGTTTTCACACTACTGTGGAAATTCTTGTTCGAATATTGAGAAAGCTTTATCTTTGGTCTTTGACTTGCATGTTATAGTAGTATACCTCAACCTAATACCGATTAGTTACAAATGTTTTTTGGATATGGAATATCTCTTGATCGGATATGCCTCAATTTTTATTCTGATATGTATTTCTTTTCTTAGAAAAAGTAATGAGATCTATCTCATCCTTTTGATGACACCCTTTCTCTCTTTTCTAAGTAAGGTATTCAATATTATTTTATTCATGTCTAAAGGAATTATTAGTTGTTCTCTCTCCTCTCATTCATTCTTTCATTATGTTACTCTTATGTTAGGAATAGTGCCATTTAGTTGTATCGGTTTGAATGAAAAGGGCAGAGTGGATAGTTGGAGGATATATCCTTTATTTTCTTCTTCTTCCCAAATGCTTGATAAGGATGTAATGATTTTGATGTGTGACTACTTTCAAGTGTAAGTAAATGGAATTTATACTTTACCAAACCTATTGAAGCTAAACATAAAACTTAGGCTAGAGTTGGCTTTGAATTTGGATGTTGTATCTTAAATAGGAAACTCTTATTTTAGGATGTTGATGGTTCTTCCTAAATTTTTCATAGAGATTGAATGAGCTTGGCCTTAGTTATTCTTTGATGAATTATGTTAATGATGAGTATTGTGGATCATTTCTTTTTAAAATAACTCTATTTTTGTGAATTATTAGAGTTAGTATCTTTCTTTGATTTAGATTGAAAGAATCAAGAAATGAACTATAGATATCTATAGTAGGAATGTGATAAGTAATTTGGATGGAATATTACTTATCTAATTTAATTCCTTATGAAATCATTGGATGAAGATTGTTTTGATTACATCATGATCTTTACTTAATGTTAATGTGATTTATCACTTTGTTCTTCCTTTCATGATTGTTATTTCTTTATGATGTATCTTTCTGTAATGCTTTAACTATTTCATAAAAGTAGAGTTCTTTTTATGAAATAGTTAGTTGAAAGCACATCATTTTAATGCTTAGTGCTTATCATGCTCAGTTTAATGAATTGACCCATGCTAGCAATTTTTGCAAATGGACTTTGTAAGTGATAAAAGAAGACAAGTTATTTTATGAAGTTACTTTTGTTTACCTAAGATTGGATCTTTTATGAGGAAATATGATTCATTATTGAAATGTATTGTAAGGGAAAAGTTGTATTTCTTATTGAGTTTATTAATGTTGTTTGACATGAAAGATGTCTAAAATGATTGGACTTGTAAAGTGTGTATTTCACTTTGATGAATGGAAAAGATTGAGAGTTTACTTGTACTTGATGTGTCACTCCTTTGTGCATTCTGTAAAGGGAATTGTAAAGCTTATCTTATTCTTTCTTAATCATATATGTTTTGAACCTTTTCAGTTTGACTTAAAATGAAATAGGTGGATAGGGAATTTAATACACTATCCCTTTATTAAATGTAACTTATCAAGTTGGCATTCATAGCTGATCATTTAACTAAGTCACTATGGTTTATTAATTGATGTTAATGGAAGTGAAAATTCATTATGATATCTTGTTTAAAGTAAGAGGTTACAATGAACCCTAATTCTTAACAAGAAAGAGGAAGATGAACTACCTCTTGATCAATACCTTCATTGATATAAGATAAGTGAAAGGTAAACATGAACATTTAATAAGTAGACTTCATCTCAATGAAGTCTAACATAAAGGAATCTGATTTGGAACTTAATCAAACTAGGAATGGTTGAGTAAAATGAGTAAACCTTATTGTTTTTTTTGTTGTTTCTGTTTTAATCAAATGAACCCTAAAGTAAGAAGTTAATGATTAAAAGGAAATCTTGATGTTTCTACAAAACATTAACAACTCATTTATGGTTGGAAACCTTAGGGGTTAATTAAACTAGAATTCAATAGGGTTGTTATAATTAGACTTTAATTATGGATAAATAATTAAGTAATTAACTTCTTGCTTGGGTGTGTACATCTAGATGGGGTGATTCAGTTGGATGTTGGCACACACCAACTATTATTGTACCTTCATTAAGACTTGGGTCTTCATGAGGATATAGTGTTGTAGTTGACATGTTGTAACACCCTTCAGAATTGGATCATCTAGATCTACATAAACTCGAACTTGATCTTAGTTAAACTCTAGGTCAGTTAGAAGTATGATTTAGTATAGGGGTAACTCATGAATGACTTAGGATAACTAGACACATGTAATCAAATTAGGTCGATTGAGTATGTCTATGTACCCTTAGTCACCATGAGTGGTTCTATACCAAACTATGTTGCTAACCTAGGTTAGGGTTAAACCTTGAACAAGTGGACTGACAGGAGTCAATGAAGACCATTCTAGATAACAGATGAAGTGGGGTGAAGGATGTATTTCATTTGATGAGTATGTCATCTAGGAATATAAACATGAACAATATGTTGAAAATATTTGGCCAAAGTATCACAAGTTGTTGGTTGCGTTGTCCTATGTCACCTAGTTTAAGAAGTAGGATTTTAGATGAATATTGGTAACAAATATTCAGATAGGCCTCTTAAACAGAACACTTCAATACCTAGAAAAGGGTAAAAGAACCAAGTATACTTAGTATACAATACATTGAGTTAACATGAGAGATTGGTAGTTCACCAAGTCATTTACAATTGCATATGGTTATCTATTGTTATGAGATTGATTGGCATGGAATGTGTGTTCTAAATTATGATTATTTAGAATAGAGAACATTATTATAAAAAAAAAAAAAATTCCTTGTTCTAAAAGTCTTAAAATGGGAATGTTACATCTTGGTATCAGAGCTGAAGGTTGCAGCTCTTAGACCTATTGTGTCCATAATATGATAAAACTTAAATTTTCTTGTTAACAAAAAATTTTTAGAACAAGAGGAAATGTTAAACAACCCACCACCATGGTGGAGAAGCAAACTACTACCCAAAAAAATTGATGAGATCCTTGCTTCCCTATTGACACAAGAGATCATTTGGTTGTACTTGAACAACAAGTAATGGGAAATGAGGAGGAGGAAGAAGATGTTGGTAATAACAATCAGCCACCTCCTATGTGGACAACGCTAATATTGGAAATTTAGGCATTGATAACAATAATGTAGCCAATGCCAATGCTAATGCCAATGCACCTGATCAACCTAAAAATAAAAAGGCAAGGCTAAAGTTGAAACTCACTAATGATATAAAAGGATAAGTCCACCTAAGTTTTATGGCACTACATTAGGAGATGGAGCTTGAGAATTGGCTCAATGAAATGGAGAAGTACTTTGTAATAAGGAACTTCTCGAGAGAAACTAAGGCAATATGGGGAGCATATCAACTTTCCCATGAAGCATCATCATGGTGGGACAGCCACAAGGCTGAGTTAAACATTGATGAAACAAATATTACTTGGGATCAATTTAAAAGTTATTTTAGGCAATGATGGCTGCCACAACTTTATTATGATTAGAAAATGACTAATTTCAGAACTTATCTCAAGAAAATTAACTATAATAGAGTATTGGGAGTGGTTTACTAAACTCCTTAAGTATGTACCTCAGTATCAAACTGATGAGAAGTTCAGATATGAAAATTTATCATGGGATTAAATCCCATTATAGGTGGTGAGGTGGATGTTCATAGCCCAACCACTATGGAAGGGGTAGTTGAAAAATCCATAAGGTAAGAACAAAAATTGAAAGCAATCTCTACCCATAAGGAGGAAATTAGAAAGAAAATTCCAAACTCTTCATCATCTCTTGCACCTAAAAAGGGGCCATGGAAGAAGTTTGGTATGAAAAATAAATTTGTAATGGATAACAACAAGAAAAAACAACAAATAAACCTATTGCTAATGTGCGAAATAACTTTTTCAAGAACAATAATAATGGACAAAAGTCCTATGGGGTTAGAATGATAACTTTAAGGCTGGAAATAAATTTGAGCCTAAAAAGGACCTATAGGAGGTTGTTACAATTGTGGCAAGGATCATTACACAAATCAATGTCCTTTGAAGAAGGATGACCATAATCAACAACACAAGATACATCTGCGTAGAGTGACAAACAAGATGAAAAGCAAGTCACACCCATAGAGGTTCCAGGTAAGTTATTTGGCATACCTGTAACTATTATTTTTGATACTGAGCTACTTGAATGTTTTATTTCTACTAAATTAGCATCAAAATTAAAAATAAAAGATGGAAAAATGGATAAATCATGGGCTTGTACATTATGGAAATAATGTTGTTCATACAGTTAGTATGTGTCTTTTTGGAGCAGTCCTTGACTTGCCTAGTTTTTCCACTGAGGTTGACCTTTATGTTGCTCCTTTGGGGTCTTATGATGTAATCATAGGTGTTAATTGGCTAGCTGAGCATAAGGAAAAGGTTGACTATTTTGAAAAACATATTAGTTGTTTGGATGATCTGCAGAAAACAACAGACATTCAGGTGTAAAATGAGATTTTGGTTAGGAAATTGTCAGCTATGCAACTTAAAAAGGCCAAAAACAAAGGCTGCACTTTGTATGTAGTAAAAATTTCTAAAACAACAAAAAAGTAGTGACTTCTTGGAAAGGTATCCACTGTTACAAAATTTTAGTGATGTATTTCTGGAAGAGTTACTAGTCTTCCACCCAAATGGGAGTTTGACTTCACAATTGAGATCAAACCGGAACCGAACCTATTTCCAAGGCACCTTATAGAATGACTACCATTGAGTTGATAGAGCTTAAGGCACAGTTACAAGAAATTTTTCTAAAGGTTTGATTAGACCGAGTGTCTCACCTTGGGGAGCACTAGTAATCTTTGTGAAAAAGAAAGATGGAACACTTAGATTGTGTATCGATTATAGGATGTTAAAAAAGCAACAATTAAGAACAAATATCCACTTCCTAGAATTGATGATCTATTTGATCAGATGTATGGTGCATCAGTGTATTCTAAAATAGATCTTTGATCTAGATATCATTAGTTAAGAATAAAAGATGAGGATATTCATAAAACAACTTTTAGAACAAGGTATGGACATTATGAATTCATAGTTTTACCATTTGGATTAACAAATGCACCTACAACTTTTATGAATTTAATGAATAATATTTTTCAAGAATACTTGGACAAATTTGTGCTTGTATTCTTGGACGATATTCTCATATACTCTAAAAGCATCGAAGAACATCATGAGCATTTGAAAATAGTTCTGGAAATCTTGAGAAAGAGAAGGTTGTTTGGTAAGTTGTCCAAATGTTCTTTCTATGACACGAAGTGCACTATTTGGGTCATGTCATAAGAAAAGATGGAATAGTGGTAGATCCCTCTAAAATTGTTGCAATAACTAAGTGGCCTACACAAAGAATGTACATGAAGTTAGAAGCTTCATGGGTCTTGTTGGTTACTATAGGAAGTTTGTTAAAGACTTCTCTAAAGTTGTTGCACCAATAACTTCATTACAGAAAAAAAAGGATAAGAAATTTGTATGGAATGAAAAATGTGAATCTACATTTAAGACTCTAAAGGATCAGTTAACATCAACACCTATTTTGGTTGTACCTGATCCTAATGGAGACTTCACTATTGTAATGGATGCATCCGGGAAGGTCTCGGAGGTATTCTGTTACAAAAGGATCATGTTATAGCTTATGAAAGTAGAAAACTCAAGTTACATGAGCTGAATTATGCTCCACATGATCTAGAGCTTGCTTCCATTGTTCATGCACTTCAAGTATGGAGGCATTATCTTCTTGGTAGACCTTTTGAACTAAAAATGATCATCTTGGGTTGAAGTATATTTTTACTTAGCCAAATCTAAATGCAAGACAACGAAGATGGTTAGAATTTCTATCTCAGTATGATTTTGACATAAGTTATATTAAAGGAAAAGAAAATAGAGTAGCAGATGCTCTAAGTCATAGGAAGCACATTTATGCTCTTATAACATTGAGAAATCTTAGTTTAAAGATGAGGTAAAAAGTGTCATGGAATCTAATTCTTATTTTTAGCAAGTAAAGACAACACTTGCTGCAGATCCAAATGATGTGAGATATAAAGGTTTTCACTTTGACAATGAAGGAATCTTGTGGTTTGAAAACATGGTATACATACCTTTGTTAAATGATTTAAGAAAGAAATTATTAGCTAAATTTCACAATTCACCTTTTTTTGGACACCCTGACATTACAAAAATGCTTGCTGATATAAAACAACAATATTTCTAGAAAGGGATGAAAAAGGATGTGATTGAATTTGTGACACACTTTTAGAATGTCAATGTGTTAAAGTTGAGCATATGCATCCAGCTGGTTTATTATATCCTCACAACATACCACAATATAAATGGCAAGTGATAAGCATGGATTTTGTTCAAGGGTTTCCTATGTCAAGAAATAAACATGATGTTATTCTAGTGGTTGTTGATAAACTAACAAAGGTAGCTCATTTTATTGTTGGTAATCTTAAGGATGATTCACCTATTTTAGAAAAAATATTCATGCATGAAATTTTCAGATTACATGGAGTACCTGAGTTGATCATATCTGATAGAGATCCAAGGATGACATCTAGATTTTGGAAAACACTTAATGCAGCCTAGGGACTAAGCTGAATTTTAGTTCTACATATCATCCAAAATGGATGGATAGACTGAAAGAGTTAATCAAGTTTTAGAGGATATGTTACAAATGTATTGCATGGATCAGCAATATAAATGGGAAGAGTACCTCCCATTAGTTGAGTTTTCTTATAATAACACATATCACACCTCTCTGAAAATGGCACTTTTGAAGCATTATACAAGGAAATGCAGAACTCTTGTTAGTTGGGACAACATTGAGGATAGAGAGGTAATTGGACCTGAAATCCTTACGGAAATGGAACAACAAGTTAAAATGATTCATGAACACTTGAAAGAAGTTGTAGATAGGAAAAAGAGTTATGCAGACTTAAAGTGGGTTGATAAGAAATTTGAACTTGGTGAGAAGGTCTTTCTACGCGGGTTAAACCGAAAAAGAGTTCTATAAATTTTGGCAAGGCTACCAAGTTATCACCTCGTTATGTGGGACCCTTTGAAATTGTTGAAGTAATCAACCATGTAGCTTATCGTTTAGCTTTACCTCCTGCTTTATCATGAATGCATGATGTTTTCCATATTTCTCTTGCTTAAGAAATACATTTTAGATTTATCACATGTGTTAAATTAGAATTCCTTGTAGGTCCAAGACCTAGGAATAATCATGGTTAAACCCATTCGAGTGTTGGAAACTCACCAGTTGCACTTAAGAAATCATGAAATAAGTCAATGTAAGGTCCAGTGGGATCAGTTTAATGAAGAGAGTGCAACCTGGGAAAATCTTGAAGATATGAAAATTACTTTTCCATACTTGTTTGAACAAAATTGATTCTGTTGACTTGATAAAATTTTAATATTTTATTCATGATATGTCAATAAATTTTCCAGTTTTGGTAGACATTACATTATTTAAAAATGGACAGCTACTTTAATGTTGATTGGGGAATTTGAAAAATCCATTTTTTTATGAACATAAGAATGAGAGTATAATAATTGATTTTCCTTGATGCAAATTATATGATTAAGTTAATCATCGGGATGATGATTCTTTTTAGGAGGGAAGTATGTAACATCTTTGAAAAACTATTACTTTGATTACTTTCCTCTTGACATTGCAAATGTTGACATGTGATTTGTCTTAGGAAGGTGTATTCTTTTGACTTTTGGAAATCATGTTTGCAATGAATAAATTATTACTGTGAAGAGATTCATTTTTGTGATTCTGTTTACTTGAAAATGAAGGCCATTCTTCTTTTGTACAACTTTAATTCATTTAATGAAAAAGGTTGTGAACCTGTATTGTTGTTTTCATACTTAGCATATGTTATCTTGAAAAAAACCTTGGATCAATTCCATTG
The DNA here is from genome assembly GCA_018340775.1 of Taxus wallichiana var. yunnanensis. Lineage (NCBI taxonomy): Eukaryota > Viridiplantae > Streptophyta > Pinopsida > Cupressales > Taxaceae > Taxus > Taxus wallichiana. The sequence continues at coordinate 108,633,628 of CM031241.1, read as the reverse complement.
ATCCAAGGTATGCTTCAGTTCTTCTTACCTAATCATCTTGATAACTTGGCATTCTAAAATAGAAGGTAATGTGGGACTGAGTCTTGTTTTGTTTATAATTATGAGGACCCTTCTTCTTGGTGTCCTTTATTTGCATCATGTTGTAAATGGTGAACTTGGACCTTCTTGATAAATATTTTTAATAAAAAATAACGTAATAGGATTAAGGACCTATTACTAAGCTATTAAGGTAAACACCTTAACCTAAGTTATAATGTTCTATACTATTGGATTTCAACCTAAGGTGGCTAAGACCTACCTAGGACTTATTACTAAACTACAAAGGTGACACCCTAACCTAAGTTGGTATGGTTATGGTTGAGGAGTTTGGAAAAATCCTATGGAAAATAATATTTTCCTAAAGACTAAGGTCGAATCCTAACCTAAGGATAATCTAACCTAAACTAATACTAAGCTAAAAGGTACCTAAGGGATACTTGGAAAGTGGTGAGTCGGTGGCATCAATTTCTAAGGCATTTATGGGAATTGATTTCTATATTTACATCTTTTTAAATGCCGGTTTTGTGGAGGCATGGGGAGTTAGGGGATGTCTAGCTGACATCATCACTAAATGGATTCACATGCATATTTTGAATTTAAAAGACTCACCAAATTTGGATGGTGGTGGTGTGGAGAAATAAGTGGGAAACTGACAGTCCTTGCATTAAATGACCTTGGTCATGGTGAAGAAACCACCTAGGAGAAGATGCAAGTGGATTTTGGAGAGGTTGTTTGGTCATTTGTTCTTTGCGATTTTTACTCTACATGAAGTTTTGGTTCTTCAACTAGCAGTTCTATTTTTGATCCAATGATATTTTTGGCATCTCTAAGCTATTTCTAGATCTGTGGAAGAATAAGAAGGGTAGAAATTTGGAGTTGTGGAGGTCATTTTGGAAAAGAGAGACTGTGGAGGCTCGGCTGGAAATCTTCTATAAATCAATAGAAGCTCTATCAGGCATGATAGGCTCTACCCATTAAGTTGTTCTACTTTTTCCTAAATGTCTTCATTAAAAGAACTCTTCTCTTGAAACAAATGGGTTTTTATGTGATGTTTATTTTGCATTCATGCTTGTATTTTTCACTATATTTCCTACTTGAATTTACTATTTGATGAAGATTTGATCTGGGTTTGTTTCTTTGTTGGAAAAATGAATGAATCTAGTTTTTAACCTTGTTGAACTAAATGTTGTCAAATTTGTGTGAACTTTTTTTTGTATAAAAATGGTTTAAGGGAATGCACTATTTGATAAAATGATACATGAGTTGGGTTGTTTTCCTTGTTGGGTGAAGGTATGAAATGCATTTTCTTTCTATTAAGCTTGAGATGATTTCAAATCCTTTCTTCATCTGCTCAAACTATGCTTAAGTAGATAGTCTGATTCAATGTTGGGAGTCATTTTTGGTTGGAAAACAAATGTAACATGTTTTACTTTTATTGAGCTTGAGATATTATTGAATCTTGCTATGTCTAGGTTGAATTATGTTGGAATGGATAAGTAGGATTCATGTTTTGAGTCGTCCTTGTTGGAAAGTAACAATAATCATGATTAACCCTATTGAGTGGAAAATTTTGAGTCTTAGAACTTTGTCAGACTATTATGGAAGAAGTATGTTTTGGTTTTGTTCTTCCTTGCTTTGAGACTTGATAAAACATGTTTAGCTTTTACTTGAAGTTATATGACTTCATTTTTGTTTCTCACACTATACATTATGGGATGATTACTAATGACTTATATGGTTTTGGGATCTGAACGAATCCCCTTGATATAATCTATTTGATGGTAGGGTTGAAAGTTACCCTACTGTTGTCATGATTTGAAAAGGTTTATCAAATTTGTTTATGCATCTTTTCTAAGTGAGATTTCGAGCTTCAGGAGTTACCTTATTGGTTCATCTTGTTAGATTTACTAGTTCCTTGCATTCAATTTTGATGTTTTTATGATATTGTAGAGATGGGATATCTAATTTGAACTATGGAATAGTTCAGTCTTGTCTATCTTAAGAAAATGGGTTGGAGTGTTACATTTTCTCTTCTCTTCTGAGCTCATCTTCGGATGCCCAATTGTCTTGAAAGTTCATGTCACCTTTTTGTTTCTTCCCTCGTGGAATGAATCTGGGTTGGGGTTTGACCTTCTTGAATCTGTATCCTGTTCCATTGACTCTTGTGAAATAGGGAATCTAGGGGTGACTTGAAGATAAGTTGAGACAGTCAAACTTGTATTCATTTCTCTTTGTTTATGTATTTCCTTTGAAAAGAAATCGGGACTCTATCGAATGAATGAAGATTTACTTCATCACTACTCTATCTCTCTCTCTCTTGAATGGGAAAATTAGGAAATATATATATAGACTGAAGTTATTAATGAGGGATGAATTAGAATGTTTAGTTTCCATTTGTGCTTATGTACTTGTTGCTAACTTCATTCATTCATATAACTCCTGTTGGTCATAGTTTTCACACTACTGTGGCAATTCTTGTTCAAATATTGAGAAACATTTATCTTCAGTCTTTGAATTGCATTTGTATGTTACAGTCATATACCTTGATTCATTACCAATGTTTTTTGGAGATGGAATATCTCTTGATCGGATATGCCTCAGTCTTTTATTCTGATATGTATTTCTTTTCTTAGAAAAAGAGTAATGAGATCCTATCTCATCCTTGTTGATGACACCCTTTCTCTCTTTTCTAAGTAAGGTATTCAATACTATTTTCTTTGATGTCTAAAGGAAGTTATTAGTTGTTCTCTCCCCTCTCATTCATTCTTTCATTATGTTACTCTATGTTAGGAATAGTACAGTTTGGTTGTATCGGTCTGAATGAAAAGGGAAGAGTGGATAGTTGGAGGATATATCTTTATTTTCTTCTTCTTCCCAAATTCTTGATAAGGATGTAATGATTTTTATGTGTGACTACTTTCAGGTGTAAGTAAATGGAATTTATACTTTACCAAACCTATTGAAGCTAAACATAAAACTTAGGCTAGAGTTGGCTTTGAATTTGGATGTTGTATTTTAAATAGGAAACTCTTATTTTAGGATGTTGATGGATCTTCCTAAATTTTTCATAGAGATTGAATGAGCTTGACCTTAGTTATTCTTTGATGAAGTATGTTAATGATGAGTATTGTGGATCATTGCTTCTTTAAAATAACTCTATTTTTGTGAATTATTAGAGTTAGTATCATTCTTTGATTTAGATTGAAAGAATCAAGAAATGAACTATAGATATCTATAGTAGGAATGTGATAAGTAATTTGGATGGATTATTACTTATCTGATTTAATTCCTTATGAAATCATTGATGAAGGTTATTTTGATTACATCATGATCTTTACTTAATGTTAATGTGATTTATCACTTTGTTCTTCCTTTCATGACTATTATTTCTTTATGATGTATCTTTTTGAGATGCTTTAACTATTTCATAAAAGTAGAGTTCTTTTTATGAAACAATTAGTTGAAAAGCACATCATTTTAATGCTTAGTGCTTATCATGCTTAGTTCAATGAACTGACCCATGCTAGAAATTTTTGTAGATGGACTTCGTAAGTGATAAAAGAAGACAAGTTATTTTATGAAGTTACTTTTGTTTACCTAAGACTGGATCTTTTATGAGGAAATATGATTCATTATTGAAATGTATTGTAAGGGAAAAGTTGTATTTCTTATTGAGTTTATTAATGTTGTTTGACATGAAAGATGTCTAAAATGATTGGACTTGTAAAGTGTGTATTTCACTTTGATGAATGGAAAATATTGAGAGTTTACTTGTACTTGATGTGTCACTCCCTTTGCACATTCTGTAAAGGGAATTGTAAGCTTATCTTATTCTTTCTTAATCATATCTATTTTGAACCTTTTTAGTTTGACTTAAAATGAAATAGGTGGATAGGGAATTTAATACACTATCCCTTTATTAAATGTAACTTATCAAGTTGGCATTCATAGTCTGATCATTTAACTAAGTCACTATGGTTTATTAATTGATGTTAATGGAAGTGCAAATTCATTATGATATCTTGTTTAAAGTAAGAGGTTACAATGAACCCTAATTCTTAACAAGAAAGAGGAAGATGAACTACCTCTTGATCAATACCTTCATTGATATAAGATAAGTAAAAGTAAACATGAACATTTAATAAGTAGACTTCATCTCAATGAAGTCTAACATAAAGGAATCTGATTTGGAACTTAATCAAACTAGGAATGGTTGAGTAAAATGAGTAAACCTTATTGTTTGTTTTTGTTTCTATTTTAATCAACTAAACCCTAAAGTAAGAAGTTAATGATTAAAAAAGAAATCTTGATGTTTTTGCAAAACATTAACAACTCATTTATGGGTGGAAACCTTAGGGGTTAATTAAACTAGAATTCAACAGAGGTGTTTATAATTAGACTTTAATTATGGATAAATAATTAAGTAATTAACTTCTTGCTTGGGTGTGTACATCTAGATGGGGTGATTCAGTTGGATGTTGGCACACACAACTACAGTATTGTACCTTCGTTAAGACTTGGGTCTTCATGAGGATACAATGTTGTAGTTGACATGTTACAACACCCTTCAGAATTGGATCATCTAGATCTACATAAACTCATACTTGATCTTAGTTAAACTCTAGGTCAGGTTAGAAGTATGATTTAGTATAGGGGTAACTCACGATGACTTAGGATAACTAGACACATACGCAATCGACTTAGGTTGATTGAGTATGTCTATGTACCCTTAGTCACCATGAGTGGTTCTCTATACCAAACTATGTTGCTAACCTAGGTTAGGGTTAAACCTTGAACAAGTGGACTGACAAGAGTCAATGAAGACCATTCTAGATAATAGATGAAGTGGGTGAAGGATGTATTCTATTTGATGAGTATGCCATCTAGGAATATAAACATGAATAGTATGTGAAAATATTTGGCCAAAGTATCGCAAGTTGTTGGTTGCGTTGTCCTATGTCACCTAGTTTAAGAAGTGGGATTTCAGATGAATATTGGTAACAAATATTTAGATAGGCCTCTTAAATAGAACACTTTAATACCTCGGATAAGGCTAAAAGAAACAAGTATAGTTATTATAAAATACATTGAGTTAACATGAGAGATTGGTAGTTCACCGAGTCATTTACAACTGCATATGGTTATCTGTTATGAGAAGGATTGGCATGGAATGCATGTTCTAAATTATGATTATTTACAAACCCTAGAGATCGAGAATAGCGAGTTGAATTATTTACAGTATCTACATCATTGATGATCCCATATCCTGATTTCAAAGGAGAAAATTTCTCATTGAAATGGTTTTTGGCCAAGTGCACTGACAATTAAGAAATTTGGAAATTATTTAATGATGACAACCAAAAATTTTCTTTCTTACAGAAACCGAGAGATTTCAGTGTATGTATTTTAAAGGAAGTGACTCACTCCCATGGGAGTTTACTACTAATGATAGTGATAGTAATTTAGTTGATCAAGTGGATGAAGATGGAGTGATTCATTTGAAAGGTAACATGATTTTGAAGTGTCTAGTGTGATTAGAGGAATTATTTAAAAATCAAGATATGTTCATCCATGGTAAAGAAAAGATTTTTTTTTGAAGTATGATAAAATCAACATTGGAATATGTGAGCGACTGAGGTTGGTGAACATAGGAAAATATTTTTCACCTAAGGAATGAATAAATTTTTGAACCCTATCTCATTAATGTTTTCATTGATTTCATGTGGCATTAATGGAAAAGATTTATCGGTAAGGTGTAAACCATTTATGGGTATGAATATTGATTATTAGTGCCTTCCTCGGACCTCAAATGGTGTTTTTAAGTGTATTAGTGTGATTTCTACAGGTGGCATGGTGTATTCACAAGGTCTTAGCACATGTTTGATACATTAGCAAGCAACTAGGTTCTTGGTGTAAACTTCAAAGTTGTCCCTACGAGTCCTAATATATGTTTTAAAGGTGTGCAAGGATGTTCATGATGAATAATAGGACAAGTTTCATGACGCATGATGCAAACAAGCTCAATTAGGCCTAGTTCTACGACCAAATTCAAGCATGACTTGGAGTATCAAGAAAATAAATCTAAGGTATGTGAGTGAAAATATGAGGAGAGTGTTTAGATAGTGTAGAGAGCATGTGAAAGGAGTTTCACGTCATATTTCAACTTTTAGAGGCATGTTCAAGGCCTTTTGGAGGCATGTACTTTATAATAAGTTAGGTGACTAGGAATACGTCATGGTGGATGATGTTTTAAAGATAAGTATAGATTAAAATGAGTGTTAATACATGTAAAGATAGTCAAAACATCATTTTGGACAAAGTTTCAAGTCAAAACTCAAAGGGAAAACTAAAAAATTGGTTTTTGGCTCTACCGAGATTTCAAAATGGCCATTTCTAGCTCGAGGGTTAAGTTTGATGTGCTCATTGAAAAGTTAAATCATTGCATGGTGACCTAATATTATCATCAATGTTTTTGCATAGAGTCAATATAATTTTTAATTATAATGAGGTAAATTGATTCCCTAAGCTTTATGAACGATCCTTAAGAAACTAGGTAGGTCCAAACCCTCCCAAATCCTTAATTCTGAAGTAATACAAAAAAAAAGGATTTTTATTTTTATTTTAAGTGCATGGGAATGTTAAAGTGATCCTTTAGGATTGTAAAGGACTCCTCCTAGTTCATATTTACATTGGTGGCATGATCCATACGTTACGAGAAGGTACATCAAAATAATTATTTTCTAAAGATTTGATGGTATAGTAATGCATAAAAGGTCTCATGGTGAAATGTCATATGTGGGAGAAAGATATGGATGTGCCCCAAGTGTCCATTAGAAGTTTTGAGAAATTTATTTGCACCTTTTTTGATGAAATGTGTTAATTAAAAGGGTCTACCACTTAAGGCTTATTTAGGAAAAAACTAATCGGGCTATTTGAAAGGATGATGAAGTGAAGACATGTTGGTGAAGTGAAATGTGAGTATGGAAAGATGATATAGGTCCAACATGACATGCTTGAGCCCATGATTTGATCTGGTGAGGTGATTGTGTGTCTAAGTTTCAATGGTCTAAACTGTCTCATTATCTCTTTCATAAGGTATGAAAAAAATGTTTCAAATGTGAATTTATTTACATATGTCTGTAAGTGCTTGAAGTTTGATTTGAGGTCCCTGGTGATATGTATGAAGCATTCACTTGGCATGAAAGTGAATTTTTTTATGTTGGAAGTATCCAGACAAAACTAGTTGTTGGTGTCTTAAGACCTAGTGTGAACAGTGCTCAAAATGATGCTTGTTTTTGGTTTGAAAAGTTTCATGAGGAGTATATATTTACAAAAATGTTCCATGAGATTCATGAACATGTGGTTAAGTGAATGAACTTTTAAACTTTATGGATACTAGTTTTCTAAGCATATAATTATATTATGACCTTGTCCTAATTAGTGTTATATGGAGAGAATGAAGATGCTAGGGTAGTTATAAGTCCTTGAAGGTGAATGAGAGGTCACATACCATGCTCTCCAAGAAGTATTAATATTTTTAATTTCATACATTGATGTTCATGAAACAATGTTGTAATGGGTTCTTGAATCTAATATAAATTTTCATACCTAGCTAAGATGAAGAGAAGTAATGGATATAAATTTTATTGATCTGTAGTGTTTTAGGAATTTTATGATGTCATGGACTTATTGAAGTGTTCTAATTCCTGATTATAGTACATGATATGAGCTAAAAGTATAGTTCTTACTCCTAAGTTACAGGTTGTGTTTTAAAAGTCTTAAACCTAGTAGAGCCTATGAGTTCTAATGAAGGCTTGAAGGATAAATGGTAAGTTTCAAACTTTTCAATGATGTATATGGAAAGGATGGAACCTTTGTAACCTTTACACACCTTTCCAACACATGTTTCATGGATTAGCATAGCTACAAGACAAATAAGGATTCACTAAAGAAGAAGACAAAATGGAATAATCATTACAAATGAAGCTGGAGATATATGAATGGAATATTCGTAGATGTACTATAAAGTTAGGGATTTTAGGAACATTTCCTTGTTCCTCATAGGTGTTAGAAGTTTCTTGATAGTTCATGTAAGGACTGTACCTTCAACTGACACTCATGTAGATGTAATAATTACATTATGAAAGTTTTAATGTTATGTCATTTTGATCCTCTCATACGAGTTAAAAAGATGAGAAGTTGTAGGGGTCAGCAGAGGAAGTGTAATATTTGTCGAGTGTGTCATATTCATGTATATGAGTGTCTCAATGTGTATGAAAATTATTTTTTTGAAGCGAGAGTTTCAGAATTATAAGCAATTGTGTAAATAGGTGAATTTAGGTGTGTGGAGAAGGAGGATGAGTATGTAGGAGATGAATAAGAGATCAAAAATTTATTGTTGTAAGAAACTAGGATAAATTAATGTGATCAAAATGTGTGAAGAATAAGTGGGTGCTTAGAAAAATTGGGAGTTGTTTCTTCCATGTAAGTAGGAGCTTGCAAAAGTTTTCAAGTAGGTGCTTGACTTAGAAATTGGAGTTGGTGCTTCAAGTTGAGTGGGTACTCAACAAATTGAAATCCTTGTAATCTCTTATGGGAAATTTTTTCATCATAGTGTATTTATTTCAGTAGATTTTTCTCCCATCAAGGGTTTCCCACAATAACTATTATCTTCATGTGTTCTTGTGTATAAAATGATTATGTTTGAATTTCATTATTTCTTCATGATAAGGATTGATTAAGATTCAATGGTTTGTTGTGATTTAAAAAAAGTAACACTGATTAACCCCTCCTATCAATTCTTTTACATTCTCAAAATTAGTAGAAGAGCTAGGTTCTTTTTAAGAAATATTAAAAACTTGAAGGAGATCCATGTAGTACAAGCATGTCTATTAATCTAGCTCAATTGAGTTTCTATACTTCCAAGGAACCTCTCTTAAATAGACCAATTATGAATTTTTGACCATTAGAATAAATACCTATCTCATGTTTTTGGGATTTGATATATGGAGATCAATAGTTGATTGCTACACCATTTTAAGTACACCTCTAACTAATACAGTAAGAAAGAAGGCTAGTGAGAATAACTCAAAGGAAATAAATGAAATCTTATGTGGGATGGAAGAATCTGATTTTGTAAATGCTATGCACTATAATATAGCTCAATATATTTAGTACAAACTAAATATCATCTAGGAAGGAGATAAAAAGTTCAAATTAGCTATGTTACAGACCTACCTTGGAAAAATTGAGAGTCCGATAATGAAGGACAATGATATTATTGAATCCTATCTGCAGAGATTTGATGAGTTGATAAATCTTATCAAATGACTAGGAGAAAAGATAGAGGAATCAATAGTTTTCAAAAGGTGTTAATATCCCTAACACCTAAGTATTACTCTAAGGTTTCAATTATGGAATAAGAAATAGACTTGAGACTTCTAAAAATGGATAAAATCCATGATATCCTAACTACCTTTGAGATGAGAACAAAACAGACAATACCAATCAATAAGAAGGTTGAATTCAAAGATGATAAGGGAACATAAGAAAAAAGTAATGTGGAGCCTGACATAGATGAGGATGATGAAAAATTGAAGAAATGTTTTTAGGAGACTAAAAAGAGGATCGGGTAATTACAAAGGAAAACAACCCTTCAAATGCTTTAGTTTAGGCCAAGTAGGCCACTTTTCCTCAAAAGTTTCTTACAAGAAAAAGGAAGAGAAATATGATCATGATGAAGAGGAAAAAAAGTTTCATAAAAATAAGAAGATCTTCAAAAAAATGTGAAGACACAAAAAGGTTCTTCAAAAACAAAAAGAAACTCTTTCTTCAAAAACAAAAAGAAACTCTACAAATAAGAGCAAACAAGTTCATCAGATTCAAGTGACACTAGGAAGTCTGAAATTGAAGATGAAGATAGTCATGATGACACGCTATTCATGGCCATGGAAACAATCGATGCTGAAATATTATGAAGAGAAAATCAATATTCATGAAAAAGGTTGAGAAAGAAGGATAAAGAACATGGATATGGAATCAAGGAGCTTGAAGCACAAACGATAGATTATCTCAACATATTTCAAAGCAAAAGAGTAAGAACAACTCAAACTTAAAATAGAGATGGATCTCTTAAAAATGAATTAGATCATACCTCAAGTAAACTAAAATCATATCAGATATTTGAGAGAATATTTCAAGTGATCTAGATGATTTTCTAAGTATTCAAAGGTCTTCAAATGATAAAACTAGTATAGGGTTCAAGGAAGATCATAAGGATGGCAAGAAAAATAGTTCGAAGGATGGAAAGATCACTCAAAAAAAACCTTAAGATAGGAAGGATAATAACAATAAATCTAAGAGAAATACCATTCAATTAAGCAATCTCATGCAATAAGGTACACTCACTCTTTTTATGCCCATTGTTTTTCTTGTAACATGTTTGGACATAAACCTATAAATTGTATAATATATGCAAGGGGTCATTGAATAAATCTTCACTCAAAGCAGATGAGAAGAAAAAAGGAAACTATATGTTATAACTATCAAAATATTGGTCACCACCAAAATTTTTCCATCAAATATTCTCAAAGTAAGACAACAAAGTGTTGTTGGTGCTCGATTTGATCTCGCCCAATTTGTTCAAAAAACTCTTCAATCTTCCTAGTTAGTCATATTTTCAATCTACCTGAATGGATGTGTACAAGTGTTATCTTTACCGGGGGTGTTATTGTAAATCCTTCTCTATGGTCATAGATTCTTTCGAGCCATTAATTATTTACAAATTCTTTGTCCTTGAAGAAAAATTCAATTATGGGTACAAATGGTGAAGTTCTCCTACATTGTACTATTTGACGAGCATGTTTTCCCCATCAAAATCTATCTCTAACGTCTTCTAATACGTGTTCATCCTTAATTGGATGTGGCCCGATGAGTATTTTTGGTAAAACTTGTCACTTTGGTCACATTTGTAAAAAATACCAAATTGGCCCTGTGGCCCTGATAGTATCTAATTGGTTATTCAACAAACATGAAGTGGTAGGGAAAAATTATTACTTTGACCTTGAAGATGGACACGTGGCCGTTTTTTAAGACAAAGGTAGAGAGGTGGATCGTCGGAACATTTTGAAGATTTTTGCCTTTTTGTGAAAAAGGAGCAAAGTTATAAATTGATCCGCAACCCACATGGGACAAAGTGATGTCACATGTTTGAGTCAGCATTTGAAAAGTCAAATCGGGAGGGTGGAGCACTGGGAGAAATTTGAAACTTTTTGCTTTATTATGAAAAAGGAATAAAGTCATAAAGACAACCCTACCCCAGCAGGGACCAGAGAGAAGGACACGTGGTAGTTTGAAAAGTCAAATGCGGGGGAGTGGGCTGTTGGAGCATTTTGAAACTTTGGCATTATTTTGAAAAGGAAGTAAAAGTATAAAAATAAAGTCTACATTGAAAAGTCAAAGATAGAGAAGCGGGTTGCTGGAGGAAAATTGGAAATTTTACCTTTTTTGTAAAAAAGGGTAAAATTATAGAAATGAGCCGCGACTCCATCAAAGACCTAGATTAAGCCACATGTTGAGCCCGTATTTCAAAGGTGGAGGGGTGAGGAAAAATGTGAAAATTTCACATTTTCTCAAAAAGTCGTAAAATGCAAAAGGCAACCCTAGGCCTCGCTTCGAATCAAATTTTTCCACGTGGATGGCTCTAATCTAAAGTTGAGAAAGTGAAGAATCAACGATTTTTGTGCATTACATCTAATTTTACCACCATTTTTGCTGCAAGACTCCTGGAGATGTGAATATGCATTGTTTTTCATAATTTTTTGATAAAATTCCTTGTTTTTTTTGTCCACAAAGTGCAATTGAATGGATTTAGAGCTTAATTTTTGAGTCCAAGGAATGTAAAGGTTGATATTTTGAAGTTGGAATTGCTCAGGTACTTGCAAAAATGCAAATTACTAGAGAAAGCTGGATGCGAGAGGAAATAATGGAAAAATGATGAAATGATGGAGGTTACATGCATGAAGGATGAAAACGTGCTCCCAATTAAAACAATGATGGAGATATTTACAATGATTCACCTTTTTGAACAAATGGCAATTTTTTGTTGCAAATCTATTAAACATCATTTTCTAGAAATCATGATCAAACATGTAACAAACAAAGGTTCCTCGAATATTATTTTCTTGGGGGGAAAGCTTGGATGTAAATTGAGTGTTATAAAAAGCATGCTTTAGTCATGTAAATGGTTGGGGTTAATTTTTGTGAGAAAATATGAGAAATCCCATCTTCCTGAGAGACCATATGAGAAACCTGTTAATCTCTTATGTTTTAGATTTGATCATGTCAAGTTGGTTACAAGTGTACATCCATTGACAAGCTTTGAGATTTTTCAAGAAACCTTCCCTTGCTGATGAATCTAATCAACTTTGAATTAATCTGTGTTAATCTTGGGCAAATTTGTGTCTGCTTTATTTCATAATGTCTGCAAATAGTATTTCTTATTCCTATTGCAATCTTATATTATAATCTCTCTGAATCACACAAGATCTCATCCCTTTGATGGTTTAGTGGCATTTGTAATTTCATTATGAGAAGAGCCTTCATCTGGTAATGAAATAAAAAATTTAAAATCACTTTACTCTCATTTTTGACAGGGGGTTGTTTGTAAGTCTTTGAGTATATCTTAGACATGATGAACTAGAGATTGATAATGTTTAATTGATCCTTTTAACTCAAGCCTTCGTGTTAAATTCTTGGAGATTGTGTGAAACCATGCAAATCTAGGCCTCCATTGATGCACACCTTCTAGTTGAAGGAATATTTTAGCTATTCTGAAGCATTCTGTCATTTAGTTTTCCAATTTTTGTGAAGGTTCTCAAATATATGGAAAAATCAATTTTATCCTACTTAATCTCCCACCAAAATTATTCAAAAACAATGAATCCTACCTGAACTACCCTTGTTTTCATGTATGTCCACAAATGAATAAATTATACTGCCAAAATATGTAGAAGCAATCAGGATTCCATAATGTATTTAGTAACCTTAACCTTGTTTAGAAAATATCACCATTCTTTAGAAGTGACAACTCGTGAGAGTTAAATTGTGGTACATTGATTATATTTTCTCAAGGTTTCCTTTCAAATTTGTGAAAAGAAGGATATATTCATTATCCTTCACCAACAGAGGTTAAAAAATGGGTCCTCTCACCCTAGTTGAAAGGAACAACCTAAAGTAGTGAGGATAGATCAACTCCTTTTGAAGGTGCTATTCATTTTTCCAACATCTGAGTGATAAAGAGACAGCTTGAATCACCTCCCCGGCTACAAAATGACATACAAGATTATTTATCTATCTCTAGTCTTCTTGTTAAATATGTGATGATGCTCATCTTATAAAGGAGAATCAATTTGGATAACAACACTAGATTGACATCATTACCGGGATGATTTGTTGATTTGTTGCCAGTTTATATCCATTTGGCCCATCAACAACACCAAATTGGCACCATTTCCGGGGACGATTTGTTGATTTTTTTCTAGTTCATATCCATTTGGCCCGTCAACAACACCAGATCGGTGCTATTACTAGGGAGTATTTGAACACCAGGACCTATTTGTGTGGAAACAACACTAGATTGGCATTGTTTTCGGGGACATGAAGGTGTGTGAAAAGTTTTAACACCATCAACAATGCATATAGACCTTGGTAAATGCTTCTTACAAATTTTAAAGTGCAAATACGTTGTTGAAATGTCATCCTATGTCCATATTTGTAAGAATCGAGAAAAGTTACAAGTTCTATGTGTAATATTTCTAGTTTTTGTTGGTTTTTGCACTAATTTTACATCATCAATGTTAAATACGGGTAAAGGAAGGTCAGATCTATGAATATTTGCATGAATTTAGTGTTGATAGACATTTGACAGATCAATTTTAGTGCATTTACACAACTAAGGTGAAAATCCTTAGTGGCAACTCCGTGTTGAATTATTTTTGATAAATTCCAGTGTCTTAACCTATGTCAATTGAAATTTATCACTAATCTTTTGCAAAGCTGGAAGGAAGAATATATTTCTTCATTAAAGACCCTGCTAGAAGGTTGTTTCCAAAATTGGGAAAGACAAATTATGAAGGAAGAAGAATCTGGAAAGTTATTGGAGATCAGAAATCAAGAAAAGAGTTATCAATTGTGGAAACTGATCAACCTCTCATTGAAGATTTCCATACTTCCTCAAATGCTTCTAAATCAAGTATCTTTTTATAAATCGAAATTATCCATCTGGAGAGGGGCCTTTATTTGTATTTTAAAAGTTTGTGTCTCATTTTGTCCCTGTGTTTTCCAAAGATGATAGGATCTTCCAAGAAACAAAGTTTTTAGAGAAGATTCATTCTGATAATTACATTCTTGTGCCCCAAAACCCCTCACTCATCATTTTGTATCTATTACAAATTCACCGCCTCAAAAAAACATGGCCCAGCCCCCACCCATACCTCCATTTGTTGTTAATACCTTCGGTCCTATAAATTTTAGAGGTATGGATGGATATCCAAATGTTGTGCCCCAAGATGTTAGAAATAGACTGCCTAAATTTCAAGGAAATAATGCTATTACTGGTGATCAACACTTAAATCTTTTTGTCAATATGATGGAATACTTTGAGATCAAATTTGAGGATGTGTACATAAAATTGTTTATTCATAATTTAGAGGAGGATGCACGGGACTGGTATAAATCTTTGCCAGACAACTCCATTGATTCATGGACAGAAATGAAGAATGCTTTTAGATTGCAATATGGGGATAAGATAGATCCCATGTTTATTTTGTCTGAATTTAAAAATATTAAGAAGAATCCTAATGAATTTTTTCATGACTTCAATACAAGGTTAAATAAGACCCTGAATAGGCTACATGTAATCCTGAGGCTAAGTAATGTTTCTTGTCTAATAAAATACTCGATGGTTTTGACATAAAAGCTACCTATTATTTAAGGGACAAAAACCCAGAACTTTGAGGTATGCCTTTACCATGGCTTTACATATTGAAAATAACATCAAGGCAATTGGTAAGCCTCCTAAGAGGAAGGTATCAAGTTGATCAATCTAGAGAATCCTTAGTCAAGTAAGTCTGTGGATCTAGAAGAGGATGTAATAACATTGGCCGGGTTAGTCATTGGAAATGTCCTATAAACCGGCGAGAGCAGAGAAGGTGATTGGATAAGCTTCCCAAGGTCAAGACAAAACCACAAGGTCAAGAAATATTTACAAATCATCCCGGAGGTGATCATAGATCGGATGACAAGGGTTTGATCAATCTAGAGAATCCTTAGTCAAGTAAGTCTGTGGATCTAGAAGAGGATGTAAAAACATTAGCTAGATTTGTTAAGGAAATATCCTATAAACCTCGCGGCAGAAGAGAAGGGGATTGGACAAGGTTCCCAAGGTTAGCACAAGCCACAAGGTCAAGAAATATTTGTAAATCATCCCAGAGGTGATCATAGATCAGATGACAGGGGTAAAGGGCCCATGGGATTAGGAAATAGATAGCCCCAGAAAACAAATTGGTGCTTGATCCTTTAGCTATTAGAGTTGTTGTTGTTGAAGAAGCTCATGAAATTGAGTGGTGTGATAGTTTTTTCTTGCCACATTCTCCATGTGTTGTTGAAAAGGGAGTTGAGGAAGAATTTGATGATGATGATATAGATGATGATGCATGCATGATGGATTTCTCTACAAGTTCACAGCAGGGAGCAACCTCAACTGAGCTGATGAGTGCCAGAACTATTGAAAAATTATGGGATTGCATTCACCGGGTATTACCTCTTCCTCCCATTAATGCTTTTGAGATTGATATGGTACAATATTTTGAGTTGCCTAATAATGATTTTGAGTACTTAAGGGAATTAATGATTAAGAAGTATGATGGAGGAATTCCTTCAGAAGAGGACAGACAGTTGTTAATGAATGCAACAGTTACCCAAGAAAAGGAATACAATACCAGGAGTAAGGTTGTCAAAGGGGCAGGGCCTCAGGCCAAACCAAAAATTCTAGTGCTTACCAATATCCCTAAGAAACCCCTAATAAATATGCATCTAGAAAAGGCTTTTTCACCCCAAATAAAACTTGTGTTCCTCCCCATGCTCAAATTGTGAAAGATCCCATGCCATCAGATGAATTTGTAAACCTTCCTCCTAACACTACCTTACCCAAATATGTTCCTTGTGACATAGCCCAAATCTTGAGTCAGATCAAGATTATTGTTCCTATTGTTGAATTGCTTAGAATCCTTGAGCATAAGAAGAGGGTGTTTGAGTATTTTGGGCTTAAGGAAGAAAAGGTCACCTAGGGTAAAAAGGTAAACAATGTAGAGGTTCCTCCTGCCATTGCAGAATTAGAAAAACCACAAGCATTGGAGGAATTGGGTGAACCACCTGAGGTTTATTTGGGAACTTCTCTGGTTGAGTCTCAGCTAAATGTGGATCCATTTTTTACTACTTTGATTATTAAGGATAGACTGTTACATAACTGCATGTTTGATTCAGAGCCTCATGTAATGTAATGCCTCTTGAGGTCATGAATGAGTTGAATCTCAAAGTAACAACAACTTATGGGAAATGTATTGCCATGGATTCAAGAGAGGTTCCAGTAGTTGGATGTGTCAAGGGTTTAGTAGTGCAATTGGCAGCTTATCCAGGCAAGTACTTAACCTTGAATGTAGTAATTATGGATTATCCTGCTAAGTGGGGAATGTTACTATTCAGAAAGTGGGTAGCTAGTGTGGGTGGAAGTGTGCAAATGGACATGTCTTATGCCACCATACCAATTGAGGGCAGCCTTGTGAAGTTACAGGAGAAAAGAAAATGTTATATCTCATTGAGGACCCCAAAAATGCTTCTTATGAAGTATTAGACACGACATATCATTGATATTGATAACTCTGTGAGCTATGTTATTTTCAAGGAGTATGAAATTGATCAATGCAGATATCCTAAGCATTGATTTTCCTAGAACTTTGATGTTTGATGCAACCTCGAGAGATGTTGAAAAAATTGACATAGGCACAATGGATAAGCCTAAAAAAATGTGGTCAGATAAAAACTTGGATGGAAAAGAGAAACAATCATATGACCAGTTGTTAAAGATGTATCGAACCGCTTAGCATGGTCATATCTAGAATTGAAGGCACTTGAAAATTTTCCTTGATTGTTTTCTCTAAATTAGGGTGCACACCATTGTATAGTGTATAGTATTTTGGTTTTGTTCTGCTTTCATGTTTTTCTACTTTGGTTCATCCTGGTCCCCAATGAAAAGTTTTGTTGGTTTCTCAACTTATCTTGGGGGATTTGGTTATTGTTTTTCTACTCTACAAGCTTGTTCTTTGACTCTTCTGTTTCCTAATGATTTTTTGGCACTTGGTCTGCTCTTTTTTCTTTTGGCACTTGTTGGGAGTGCCCATCCCCGAGTCGGAGCCGATGTTGGTGCTTAATTTGATCTCACCCAATTTGTTCAAAGAACTCTTCAATCTTCTTGGTTAGTCACATTTTCTATCTCCCTGAATGGATGTGTATAAGTTTTATCTTTACCAAGGTGTTATTTTAAATCCTTCTCTATGGTCGTGGATTGCTATCGAGCCATGAATTATTTGTAAATTCTTTGTCCTTAAAGAAAAATTCAATTCTGGGCATAAATGGTGAAGTTCTCCCCGCATTTTACTATTTGACTGACATGTTTTCCTTGTCAAAATCTATCTCTAATGTCTATTGATATGTGTTCATCCTTAATTGGATGTAGCCCGATGGGTCTTTTTGGTAAAACTTGTCACTTTTGTCACATTTGTAAAAATACCAAATTGGCCCTGCAGCCCCAATAGTATCTAATTGGTTATTCAAAAACATGAAGCGGAAGGGAAAAATTATTACTTTGACCCCAAAGATGGACATGTGGCCGTTTTTCAAGATAAAGGCGGAGAGGCGGATCGTCGGAACATTTTAAAGATTTTTGCCTTTTTGTGAAAAAGGAGCAAAGTTATAAATTGATCTCGGAACCCTGCAGGGGACAGAGTGATGTCACATGTTTGAGTCAGTATTTGGAAAGTCGGATCGAGAGGATGGAGCGCTGGGAGAAATTTAAGACTTTTTACTTTATTATGAAAAAGGAATAAAATCATAAAGTACAGTGCGGCCCCACAGGGGACCAGAGAAGGACATGTGGCGGTTTGAAAAGTCAAAGGCGGAGGAGTGGGCCGTTGGAGCATTTTGAAACTTTGGCATTATTTTGAAAAGGAAGTAAAAGTATAAAAATAAATTCTGCATTGAAAATTCAAAGGAAGGGAAGCGAGTCACCGGAGGAAAATTGGAATTTTGCCTTTTTGTTAAAAAGGGTAAAATTGCATAAATGAGCCACAACTCCATCAAAGGCCTAGATTAAGCCACATGTTGAGCCCGTATTTCATAGGTGGAGGGGCAGGGAAAAATGTGAAAATTTTCCATTTTCTCCAAAAGTCATAAAATACAAAAGGAAACCCCAGTCCTACTTCGAATCATGTTTTTCCATGTGGATGACTCTAATCTAAAGTTGAGAAAGGAAGAATCAACATTCTATGCATTACATCTGATTTTTCTGCCATTTTTGCTCCAAGACTCCTAGATATGTGAATACGCATTGTTTTTCATTGTTTTTGATGAAATTCCTTGTCGTTTTTGTCTGTAAAGTGCAATTGAATGGATTTAAAGCTTAATTTGTGAGTCCAAGGAATGTAAAGCTTGATATTTTGAAGTTAGAATTTCTTGAGCACTTGCAAAAATGTGAATTACTAGAGAAGTTGGATGTAGAGCAAAGTTGCAGAGGAAAGAATGGGAAAAGGATGAAATGATGGAGGTTGCATGCATGAAGGATGAAAACGTGCTCCCAGTTAAAACAATGATGGAGATATTTGCAATGATTCACCTTTTTGAACAACTATCACTTTTTTGTTGAAAACTTGTTAAATATCATTTTCTGGAAATCATGATCAAACATGTAACAAAAAAGGTTCCTTGAATATTATTTTCTTAGGGGGAAATCTTGGATGTAAATTAAGTGTTATAAAAAGTATGCTTTAGCCATGAAAATGGTCGGGGGTTAATTTGTATGATAAAATATGAGAAATCCCATGTTTTTGAGAGACCATTTGAGAAACTTCCGTTAATATCTTATGTTTTAGATTTGATCATGTCAAGTTGGTTGCAAGTCTACATCCATTGACAAGCTTTGAGATTTTTTAAGAAACCTTCCCCTGCTGATGAATCTAATCAAATTCAAATTAATCTGTGTTAATCTTGGGAAAATTTGTCTCTGTTTTATTTCAGAATGTCTACAAATAGTATTTCTTGTTCCTATTGCAATCTTATATTATAATCTCTCTGAATCACAAAATATCTCATCCCTTTTATGGTTTAGTGGCATTTGTAATTTCATTATGAGAAGAGCCTTCATCTGGTAATGAAATAAATAATTTAAAATCACTTTACTCTCATTTGTTGACAGAGGTTGTTTGTAAGTCTTTGAGTGTATCTTAGATGTGATGAACCAGAGATTGGTAATGTTTATTTGATCCTTTTAACTCGAGCCTTCGTGTTAAATTCTTAGAGATTGTGTGAAACCGTGAAAATCTAGGCCTCCATTGATGCACACCTTTTGGTCGAAGGACTATTTTAGCTATTCTAAAGCATTATGTTATTTAGTTTTCCAATTATTGTGAAGGTTCTCAAATATATAGAAAAATCAAGTTTATCCTACTTAATCTCCCACCAAAATTATTCAAAAACAAGGAATCCTACCTTAACTACCCCTGTTTGCCATGTATGTCCACAAATGAATAAATTCTAATGCTAAAATATGCAAAAGCAATCAGGATTCCATAATGTCTTTAGTAACCTTAACCTTGTTTAGAAAATATCACCATTCTTTAGAAGTGACAACTCGTGAGAGTTAAATTGTGGTACATTGATCATATTTTCTCAAGGTTTCCTTTCGAATTTGTGAAAACAAGGATATCTTCATTATCCTTCACCAACAGAGGTTAAAAAATGGGTCCTCTCACCCTAGTTTAAAGGCACAACCTAAAGTACTAAGGATAAATCAACTTATTTTGAAGGTGCTATTCATTTTTCCAACATCTGAGTTACAAAGAGATAGCTTAATCACCTCCCCGGCTAAAAAATCACATACATGGTGATTTATTTATCTCTAGGATTCTTGTTAAATTTGTGATGATGCTCATCTTGCAAAGGAGAATCAATTTGGATACCAACAGTGTATGCATTAGGAAAGATCCTAAAAGTAAGAAAGAGAAAGGCCTAATAGCTTAAAACCTTTCATAATCAAAATTAATATATGACATGGTAAATTGAACATGGATGTTCAAGTCATATGAGAGTGAATAAGGTCAAATTCATTTCATTGAAATAGGATTCCTCTGGAACAGTAAGGTTTTGAGATAACACATAAGAAAACATTATAGGTAAGGGAACATTGAGTCTAGATAATGGAAAGACTATGATCGAGAATGTGTTTTATGTTGAGGGTTTATAACACAACCTATTAAGTGTGAGTCAGATGTGCAAGAAAGGATATACCTTATCATTTCATAACAATGGTTGTGATATAAGGAAGAACAAATCGGAAAGCTAGTTAGCAAGGCTAAAAGGACCAAGAACAACATGTATGTCTTGAAAAGTATCAACAAGGAGAAATGCTTCACAAGCAAGGTTGTTGGTAGTTAGATCTGACATAGGAGGTTAAGGAACCTAAATTTTGATAATCTTTCCAAAATTATCTCTAAGGGATGTGTGAGAAACATGCCCAAAATCACTAAACATATTGATTATCTTTGTAAACCATGCTTACATGGAAAAGAAACCAAGAGAAGATTCAACTACAAGGAGTACTCCACAACAAGACCACTATAATTGATCCATATTGATCTTGTTAGACCTACAAGGACTTAAAGTATTCAAGATGAGAGTTACTTCATGATTCTAATTAATGATTACAAAATAATGACTTGGGTTTAATCCCTAAAGGAAAAATAAAAATAACTAGACAAGTTAGAGACATTCAAAGATCTAATAAAAATGAGAAAAATGAAAATATCAAAATCTTGAGATCTCATAGAGGAAGTAAATTTTGGTCAAATGATTTGGATGAGTTTTTGAAAATCATGGAATAAGAAGGTAATTATTAGCAGCTAGAACACCTTAAAAAAATGTAGTTGTGGAGAGAATGAATATGACTATTAAAGATATGGAAAAACTATGTTGAATGATTCTAAGTTTTTAGATGGTTATTGGAGGGAGGTAATCAATACAAATATCTACATCCTAAATACATCCCTAATAAGGATAAACATCAATATTACCCCCCATGAGATTTGAAAAGGAAGGTCTACTAGTGTGAAACATATAAGAGTGTTTGAATGTAAGTGTTTCATCAAGAGGGACGAATAAAACCTTAGAAATTTTGACTCAAGAATTAAAGAAATCACATTATTAGGATACTCCTAAGTGAGATAATCATATAGGTGCTACAATAAAATCTTACAAAAGATAGTATAAATCACAAATGTCATAACTGATGAGACTTATCCAATAAAGACCAAATCTTAGACAAAGAATAATCCTCAATGCATAGACATTCAAGATATGATGAAGTTGTAAAAAGAAACTAGGAAGAGGAAGTTAAGTATCAAGAAAGAGAAGACACAAAATAACCCTCAAGATAGTTTGAGAGAAATCATCTTGTAGATCAGATAATAGGAAGCTCATAAATAAGGAGAAGATTGAATATTTCCCAAAACAAAGATAACATTACTCTCCTATACAAAATTGAAACAAAGAATTTTGTAGAACATAGAAAATAAAAACATTAGGTTGATGTTATGAATGAAGATTTGGATTAGATAGAGTAAAATGATACTTGGGAACTAGTGTCTAGACCCAAGAATAAAAATTCCATTGGAACTAAGTGGTTATTTAGAAATAAACTCAATAAAAAGATGAGGTCACAAGAAATATGGCAATAATTGTTTACAAATGTTATGCACAGGTTGGAGGAGTTGAATTTGAAGAATCATTTGCACCAGTGGCTAAAATAGAGGCAATTAGACTCTTCTTAGCACATGTAACATACAAAATTTCAAGGTATACAAAATGGATGTCAAGTTAGCATTATTGAATGCGAACCTAAATGAATAAGTCCACATTGAAAAACCTAATGGATTTTCATTTACATAGGACAAGGACTATGTTTCCAAGTTGAATAAGGCCCTACATGGCCTTAAATAGGCCCCTAGGGCTTGGTACAATAGACTACATAGGTACCTAATTGATCAAGTCTTCAAGAAAGGAGTGACAAATAACGACCTCTACATAAAGGAAGAAGGATTTTATCAACTAATTTTGGTTATATATGTTGATGAAATAATATTTGGAAGAGATATTAAGCACATGACACATGAATTTACAAAGGTCATGAAGAATAATTTTGAAATTTAAATGCTTGGAGACCCACCATTTTTATTGTAAATCAATTAATTTGAGAAAGGTATCTTAATATCATAAATCAAATAAATAAAAGAGATGCTCAAGAGGTTTCAAATAGAGGATTTCAAGCTAGTACAAATACCAATGGTCATAGTGTGAAAGTTAAATAAGGAAGACAACTCACCATGAGTTAATTATACCACATACAGATTTGTGATAGGCATCATATTCTACTCAATTGACTCTAGGCATGACATCATGCAAGCAATTAGTCTAGTTGGAAGATTTCAAGAAGATCCTATGGAAAATAACCTACAAGAAATCAAGAGGATATTCATATATCTCATGGGGACCATGGAATATGGTATTTGGTATCCAAGAAGCAATTATTTTGGGATAAAATCCTTCATATATGTAGATTGCGTAGGTAGAATTGATGATACTAAAAGCACAAGTGAGGAGGATTTTTTTTTGTAAGTTTCTTATCTCTTGGCTAAGAAAAAAAATCTATTGTAGTTTTATCTATGCATAAAGCTAAGTATATTAAATCTATATTGTGTTGTGCACAAGTACTATGAATGAGGTAGACATTAAAAGATTACAAAGTTACATGTGATGGACCTAATCCCTTGTATTATGATAAAACAAGTGCCATAAGTGTCTCCAAGAATCTTGTGTTGCACTCTAAGACCAAGCATATCCCAATAAAGTATCATTTCTTAAGGGAACAAGTGAGTGAGAAGAGAATCAAATTATAACATGTGTCCACCAAGGAGTATATATCATATATCTTGATAAAACCACCATCAAAAGTATATTTTGACATTTAAGGGAAAAATTAGGGTAAACCCTACCCCTAGCAGCCACTAAAAGACTCAATCAATTATGAGGGAGCAATCCAAATGACAAATCTTCTCCAAGAAGTTGTAAAGAGTACCAAAACATGGGGAGCTAGTTCACTAACTTCATGTATAGGTTAAGAGGACAAACTAGGGATATGTACAAAGAATGGAATGCCTTAATATAAAGTGATATGTTCATGGGAGAATTGAGGTTGGCTGGTGAACAATACCATGCATTATTTAAATCCTTTAATGAAAAGAAAGTAAGCTTAATCCAAGGGGAAATTTGTATAGGTAAGATTATGCATTATTAGTATTATGTGCATGCTAGTTTTCTAAAGGAGCCTTTGCCATATATGTCAAGGAGAGAATTCACTCATAAAAATAAAAAGAAAACATGACAAGTGTTGGTATGATAATTTTCCATAAAATTTTCTTGATTTTTTTTCCATCAATGATAAAGAGGGATATTGTTAAACCCTATCTCATAGATTTTGTCATTAATAGAAAATAGTGATTGGTGAGGTTTAAAAAATTCAGGGGAATTAATTTTAATGGTAGTTCCTTCCTCAGAAATCAAAAGGTGTGTTTAAGTGTCTTGGTATGATGTATTGAGATGTCATGGTGTATTTATAAGGTCTTGATGCATGTTTGGTGCATTGGTAAGTAACTATGTGCTTGGTGTGAACTTCAAAGGTGTCCTATAGGTATAAATAGGTGTTCTGAAGGTGCATAGGGACCTTTATAATGATAAATATGATAGGTTTCATGAAACATGATGTAATAAATCTCAATTAGGCCTAGTTATAGGGAAAATTCAAGCATGAATTGGAGTATGAAGAAAATAAAGATGAGGAAGGTGAGTAAACAAATGAGGAGAGT
The DNA here is from genome assembly GCA_018340775.1 of Taxus wallichiana var. yunnanensis. NCBI lineage: Eukaryota > Viridiplantae > Streptophyta > Pinopsida > Cupressales > Taxaceae > Taxus > Taxus wallichiana. The sequence continues at coordinate 108,609,344 of CM031241.1, read as the reverse complement.
GTTGTGATAGTGAAGAGAGAATTTTGTATCTTGTATTGAATGGGCATATGCCCATTTTCATATAAGAATCATAAAAGAAAAAATAAAAAGTGAGTAACAAGAACAAAGAAAATGAGTCAATACACAATTAGACAAAAAAATTTTTATCTTGTATTGAAAGGGCATATGCCCATTTTCATATAAGAATCATAGAAGAAAAAAGAAAAAGTGAGTAACAAGAACAAAGAAAATGAGTCAATACACAATTAGACAGAAAATTGAATGGGAATAGAATGGAGTTAATACATAATTAGACAGAAAATTGAATGGGAATAGAATGGACAGATGCAAAATTCTTGTAAAAGTAATATTATATGCAATTACATCATGTTATGAGAATATTTAAAATGGACAGGCAATACAGTCAGGCAATATGGGAAGTATGAGGAATTATTGGAAAAATAATATATGCTATGTTAATATGATGAAGATATTTGGATGAAGTTATTAGCAATAAAGTTTCTAATTAACTTCTATTTAACCTCTATATATTTATTTCTCAAGTATGAGGAATTATTGGAAAAGTAATATATGTTATGTTAATATGATGAAGATATTTGGATGAAGTTGTTAGAAATCAAGTTTCTAATTAACTTCTATTTAACCTCTATATATTTATTTCTCAACTTATAAATTCAACCAAATTTCTTCATCAATGATTCCTATAAGAGACCAAACATTTTTTTATCTTGAATGGGCATCTTCCCATTCAATAACAAGTTTCTAATTTAACCTCTATATATTTATTTCTCAGCTTATAAATTCAACCAAATTTCTTCTTCAATCATTCCTATAAGAGATTGGACATCTGCCCATTCAAGATAAAAATGTTCATTTGTATGAGAATGGGCATCTTCCAGTTCTAAAACAAAGCAAAATTTTAAACAATATAATTGAATGATGATCTCTCTATGTCTTAGTAAAAACATTTTAAATTTCATTTCCATATGTTGAATGGGCATCTGCCAGTTCTAAAACAAAGTAAAATTTTAAACAATATAATTGAATGATGATCTCTCTATGTCTTAGTAAAAACATTTTAAATTTTAAACCATGTTTTAGTAAACATAAATACATGGAAATTTAATATTAACTTGTGAAAAATTGGGAGTGGTTTGCTTAAATTTGCTTTGGGTTGATGTATATTGAATTCTCATTGACATTGAATACTATGCGTTGTCTTTAGAATTGTACATGGCAAATAGTTAGAGTAGGCGGAACTAGCTTTAGAAAATCCTTCATTTACTATCTTTGAGAATTAGGAAGGGATAACTACTTTCAGCCATAGCTTGTCTAGTTTAATTTTTAAGTAGCCTTTCTTCATGTTGTTTTTGTCATCATGGTGCTTCCCTCTCTTCCTATTATTTTTCTGCAAGCGACAGAAAATAAATAAAATTCTTCAATTCCATTTCTTGGTTGCATCTCAAGCAGTTTTTCATAATTGATTTGCCATCTTTTTGTGGAGCAATTGAACATATTCTAGGTAAATCCTATCTCAGTGACTCCAAAAGAGCTTGGGTAAACTCAAAAATTACCTCTATGTTTATTTCCAATTTCTACTGGTTAGCCATAAAAAATTAAATGTTGCTAAGATTGCTAACTTTTGTTTATCAAGCCCTCTCTTAGGGTTGGTTTAGATGAAGAACTCAAGCATTGTAATCTAAACACTAAGTCCCTGTTATGTAGTATTGATGCGAAGGTGGTTAGATCCACCATTCATTAGTGGAACACTTGGCGGAGGCTAACTGATGCCTCACCAACTTCACACAAGTTGTCATAGACTATTGTACATATGATGACCTAGACCGACCACCTCTCAATATTCCTATAACTGTTGATTTAATGCAAATTCATGTTCCTATTCACCCGAGTATGCTAGTGTTTCGAGTTGTAAAATATACGACATCCTTCCTACAGAATACCTATTAAATACTGCCACTGCTAGTGGTGGTCACCGTAGAATGGATACTTGGGGTAGCTCCTTGGTTTCTTCCTCCTCCTTGGTTAATGTCAAAGTAGATCCAATCGACTAATTTTGACTTTATTAGTTTGGTCTTTTTCAGTAAATTAAATATGTATTTTGTGGTTTGCACTTTTTATCTCTGAGCGTTAAATTTCTTATTAGCCCTCTTGTTAATTATTTTAAGTTTCCATATTCTGTAAAATTAGTTAAATTATTGATCTTGTTATATTCCAATCACATGTATAAATCATCAACATTTCTATTAGCATAACCATGTTTTAGGTAAGTTATTTTCATTTATATTAAGTAAATGGTGATAAACAATATATTTGCAAAGATCTAGAACAAATATAAATTTAAACATTAGCATATTAACCCATTCTCAAAAACCATTTTATAAATTATAAAATTATATATACATTTATATATATATATAGTAAGATGAGAACTACATAAGGCTTGATCCTCTCGAGGGTATGTAGTGCAGCACTTGGTGGTGCCTATACTTGGCTCCACCAAGGTTAGTCCAACCAAAATGATACAATTATAAATAACTACAAAAAAATGTTATTGTAATGATACAATTATAAATAATTGCAAAACAAAAAAATGTTACAAAACAAAAAAATTTACTTGTCACAATGCACAACTTCCCATTCTATCTATTGTAATTCTTATATGAGAATCATCATATTATGCTCATTCAATGTTTACTAAATGTGAATGGATTTATACATACATATATTGTAAGATGAGAATTGAGAACTACATAAGGCTTGATCCCTCTCGAGGGTATGTAGTGTAGCACTTGGCGGTTTCAACACTTTCCTCCACCAAGGATAGTCTAGCCAAAATGATTCAATTAAAAATAATGTAATAGAACTACATAAGGATTGATCCCTCTCGAGGGTATGTACTGTAGCAATTTACGTTTTCAACACTTACCTCCACCAAGGACAATCTATCCAAAATGATTCAATTAAAAACAAAGTGATATAACTACATAAGGCTTGATCCCTCTCAAGGGTATGTAGTGCAACACTTGGCGGTTTCAACACTTGCCTCCACCAAGGATAGTCCAACCAAAATGATTCAATTAAAAACAATGTGATAGAACTACATAAGGCTTGATCCCTCTCAAGGGTATGTAGTGCAGCACTTGGTGGTTTCAACACTTGCCTCCACCAAGGATAGTCCAGCCAAAATTATTTAATTATAAACAAAGTGATATAACTACATAAGGATTGATCCCTCTCAAGGGTATGTAGTGCAGCACTTGGCAGTTGCAACACTTTCCTCCACCAAGGTTAGTCCATCCAAAATGATTCAATTATAAAATAATAATAATAGAACTACATAAGGCTTGATCCCTCTCACAGGTATGTAGTGCAACACTTGGTTGTCATAATGAACTACTTCACATTCCTTCCCATGTTAAAAGAAAGTAAATATAATATGTTGAACTTAAATTTATTTATAATCTTCTTCAATTAGATATATAAGAGATTTCTATTAGTTATACATGAGAATGAGAAAACTTGTCTCTATTCTTCTTCTATTAGTTATGTATGTGAATGGGCATATGCCCTTTTAAAGATGAAAAGATGAACAAATAAAGTAGAGAGAGTAAAAGTAGCATAAACATTTTATTTATTCTTCTTCTATTAGTTATGTAATCTGACGGGCATCTGCCCTTTTAAAGCTGAAAAGATGAACAAATCTTCCAATTCTATTCAAAGGGTATGTAGAGCATAATTTTCCCATTCTAAACATATAATATATCTGAATCTATTACCCCAGCCAAAATGATATAATTATAAACAAGAACTTGAGCTATGATTTTAAATATTTCCTATTTTGTGTAATTTTCAGGATGGGGTGAGAAAAACATGACCTTTTCTTCGACAAGGAATATTCAACCAGCAGTCACAACGAAAGTTTATCATTTAATCTTGAATATGTGATTCATGTTGATGTTTTGTAATGTAAGACCATTATGTGCTTGAATCACATCTTCGAGGAATAAATGCATCTCTTCTATTAATATCTTGACGCTTCACTTCATCTTCAAACCAAATGCTTCACTTTTATTACTATGGTCTTCAATATGATGAGAACTACATAAGGCTTGATCCCTCTAGAGGGTATGTAGTGTAGCACTTGGCTCGGCCAAGGATAGTCCAGCCAATATGGTATAGTTATAAACACTTAAATAGAGTAACCTTCCCATGTTAAAATAATGTAAATATAATATGTTGAGCTTAAAATTATATCTATTCTACTTGTATTAAATTAGATATATAAAATATTTCTATTAGTTATACATGAGAATATTTTTCTATTAGTTATATGTGAGAATGGGCATCTTCCCTTTTAAATTGGAAAGGAGCTTAAAATTATATCTATTCTACTTGTATTAAATTAGATATATAAAAGATTTATATTAGTTATACATGAGAATATTTTTATTAGTTATATGTGAGAATGTGCATCTTCCTTTTAAATCTGAAAGTATCTTTAAATTATATCTATTTTACTTGTATTAAACTAGATATATAAGATATTTCTATTAGTTATACATGAGAATATTTTTCTATTAGTTATATATGAGAATGTTCATCTTCCATTTTTGCTCCACTTGCCCATTAGATATATAAGATATTTCTATTAGTTATACATGAGAATCTTTTTCTATTAGTTATATGTGAGAATGGTCATCTTCCCTTTTCACTCCACTTGCCCATTCTAATAACTCTAAAAAATTATGAATTGAAGATAAATTTTCTTCTTCTAATAGTTATGTTACATGAGAATGGGCATCTTCCCATTCAATACAAACAAACAAGAAAATTATATCTATTCTACTTGTATTAAATTAGATATATAAGATATTTCTATTAGTTATACATGAGAATGGGCATCTTCCTTTTCACTCCACTTGCCCATTCTAATAACTCTAAAAAATTACGAATTGAAGATAACTTTTCTTCTTCTAATAGTTATGTTACATGAGAATGGGCATCAACTCATTCAATACATTCAATATAAACAAACAATTATATCACATGAGAATGGGCATCTGCCCATTCAATACAAACAAACAAGAAAAATAATAGATTTTATTGTTACTTTTATAAAAAATGTAAAGTTTTCAAAGATTTTGATATGTTTTACACTAATATAAACAAACAATTATATCACATTCAAACAAACTTATCATGCATAGATGTAATCATTGAAAAATAATAGAGTTTAAAATGAAAAGTTGAAAGTTGTCATAGTTTATTACTTTTATAAAAATGTTTAGTTTGCAAAAGAATATTTTGATATATATTATGCTAACAAAAATCGTAATAGCAAAAATGGTTCTTATTACCATGACCCCATATAAGGAAATGCCATTTATTGATGGTGCATATGACTATGGAAGAAGAGATGAAGCGTGGCTTGTTAAATTTCACACCCCTAATAATTATTACAATGATATGTGGTTGTTTCATTCCTTGGGAGACCAATGCACACCAGTTGGATTTCTTGTGATCATAAAGTGTATAACAGATACAATTATATCTCTTCAAGTTGAAAAAGTGGAAAACACATTGAAAACATGCTTACTACATAAAATGGAATTACATGTTTCTCTTTACAAAAAATATGGCATGGAAAAGTCTTCCAACAAATACAAAGATTCATGTTATAGTTATGGTTGGAAAATCGAGCCATACATTGAAGGGGACACGAGTGGTGTGAAAAATAGTGATATTTGTCTAGGAATTATCACCGTATTCAAAATGCTATATCAGTATGCATTCACTTCATTTTTCCCACCTGAATATGGATAACAAAGTGGGCTAACAAAAATTACATTAAAAAATGTTTACCATACTTAGAAGATAAACATTATCTAAGGTGAAAAAAAAACATTTCAGAATCACATTTTCAAGAGGTGAAGTGATCTCAGTAAAATAGAAAACATTATTAAAATAAGCTCAAACTTAATTTAAAAGAAGTCAATATACATTATTTGAAGAGCTTCGTCTTTATTTATTTGAATAAAATTCATTCAAAATTGATCTTGTTTGATATCATGTAGCTCCTACAAAATACCAATACATATCACTTGATTTAGCAAGTGTCAATCTCCTTGTGCACTCTATGTTGTGTAACCTTGTACCTCTTTAGCGGGATGAAATTTTTCTCCCTTTCACAAAATCTAATGGTGATATTTTAGACATGAATTTTAAGCTTGAAATTCATGACATAAAACTCATTTCTATATTATTGATGGGAAACATACAATTGAAGCCCAAAGAAAAATCCTTGCAAATTCTGATTTTTAATTGGTTCATGATAGAATCAAACAAAGGTTTTTCCATATTCTATCTTCTAAAGCAAAAATAGAGAAAATAATCAATATTTGCAAGCAACAGAATATGGAAAATAAAATGTGGGTGAAAACAATATTTATTGACTCGCTCTACAAATCCAGGTTAACGTGGATCTCGAGACAAGAGACCATAATGTAACACCCACTAAAACAACCCACTTGAGACCCCAAAACAACCCAAGATTAGTTAGGAAAATTATGGAATAATTTTTTTGTTTAAAAGAGTCTACAACCCGATTCTGAGGCAACAACTTCCACTCACAAGTTCTAAAACATTTCTAATCAACTCAAACATAATTTTCTTTTATTAATAATTTTTAGAGGTCATAAGGTCCAAAATATAGGATTAGAAGTTTCGTAAGGTTTAGAGGGTAAATTATCACCATACCCACTCTCTAATAGTAATAGAGATTCAACTTGAATTTTCAAACACTTAATGTATTCAAAATTTTCCTAAATCATTCCCATTGGATAGTAAATTTCCTCACCTTTCCAATGATATAAATAAGTCCTCCTAACTCCTCATAAAACTCAAGTTATGGGCCGGCGGGCCTTGGGGTGAAAATTTTCCCCAAGAGCGAGCCTGCAGGCCCAGGATGAAAATTTTCCAAAATGGCAGGTTGGTGGGCCGTGAGGAGATCTTTGAAATTTTCCCACATGGGGGTAAAATCCAATTTTTCACCCACACTTCCATGGTTCTCGGGGACATGTAGCACCCTCCAAGCCAAAGCGGGAAAAACAAGGGAAGGGCGGGGCGGCGGAGAAGTTTGAGAATATTTACCAAAGGAGGGTGAAAGGGATAAGTTACACGTGTGGCCCGCGTGTCCGCGGAAAGGATTTTTCCAAGGAAAGGGTGGGAGTGTGGGGCCGCGGAGGTAGTTACAAACATTTTCCAAAAAATTAAATTTTCAAAAGGATAAAGTTTCAAGAGTTCTGCCCCTCCACCATGCCATGTGGCGTGCACTGATTAGATGTGGGATTGTGGGCCGGTGGAGGAAATTAAGAAAATTTTCCAAAAATTTTAAAAACTGCCAAGGAAGAAAATGGTGTTGTGCCTCCTGTCGTTACCTCATGAGGCCATGTGGTAGCTTTTGATTGGCCATGTGGGGCAGCGGCGAAGCATTGAAAATTATTCCCAAAAAAATTTCTTTAGTTTTTAAGGGAAAAATTTGGGCCGTGGACTCTTTAGGAAATTTTTCCCAAATTTTTCCGCCAAGTGAAGAAAAACTTTAGAAGGCCATAACTTTTGATAGAAAGCTCATTTTTGGGAAAACAAGGACTTTCTGGAAAGATCTTGATGCCCTATTTGCATAGGAATTATAAATTTTAGATTTTGATAAATTTTAAGGGGTAAATTTTAAGAAAATGGCCTACAAGATTTTTAAAAGCAAACTGGTAAATTTTAACTTATAAATTGTGTTCAATTTGATCTTTTCCTTCACTCTACATGCCAAACAAACATGGAAGATTGTTCTAGGAATAATTTTAGGATGTATTGGAAGGTAATTTTTCTTAATTGATTTCCAATTCGAATTTTCCAACATTTGACAGAAAAAAGACTGTGAAAAGTTTGGGCCCGATTTTGCAATGTTTTAAAATATTTTTGTAAGTGTTTAGGTCTAGTTTTGGGATAATTTTTACCTCATTAAGCACAAAATATTATTTCACTTGTCTCTTATCTATTTGTATGGTTATTTGAACATTTGATTAAGGAATTTTGCAAGGTATGCAATGAAGTACAAGAGCTTATACATTTCAAGAAATAGAGATTAAACTATCTATTTTTCAATGCAATGAAACATTGAATTCATTCCATGATAGCCTTAAATGTTTTTCCTTCTTTAATTAAAAATTAAAACAAGAATTCAGTTTCTATCCTTTCCAAAATCATATATTTTAAACAAGACAAAATATTACAATTTCTTCTCACGTGTTTCTTCCTTTTCCACCTTCCAAACAGGATTTCAAATCCATAAATTAAATATAACAATACCATTCTGAACAAGGTAAGAGAAATTTCATTAATTCAATGAATATTTTACAACTCCTTTAATATATATATTTTCAAGATAAAGATACTGAGAATACATGTATTTCTTTTCTAATAACAGAATTGAATACAAAGAATAAATCTTTTACTTTTCAAATTACAGCTTTCATATTCAAATACAAACATTTTTATTTCACAAAATATATTACAATTTCATCCACTTCAAAGTGGGAAAGGTTACAAAAGAATTCTCTTAAGACAACACAAAATTGTCTTCTTTTCTTAGCTCCAGGGACAACAACATGCATTCTTCTCATTCTTGCAATTTGTTTAGAACTACGGTGAAACATTAAGATGAGAACTCAGGCTTCATCATGCAAGACAAAGGAGTAAGAACTATGGGGAAAGTTGCTTATGCATCCTAATGGGAATTGGGTATCCACCTATAACAAACCACCAATATAATCATCTCACATATACTTATGCCCCCACAATCCCTCCTTATGCCCCCACAGATTTCCTTATGCCCCCATAAAGTAAGAAATGCAAGCTATTTCTTTTCCATGGTTGCTCTCAATCCCAAACTCCCTCCACAATAATTATGATGCCACCGGAATTGCCTTATGCCCCCACATGGATCCCCATAGCCTTGTCCTACACCATTCCTAGGCAATCTACCCAAACAACCAACAAGCACAAAAAAATTCACCATTCACACAAACATAAAAAGAAATAAAATCATATATGAAGAGCTAAGCTCCTACCTCTCCATGGTATATTTTGTTCCAAAACAACAAGCTTTCAAAGTCACAAATACAGTCCCAAAATCAGCAATGACCAAGTATGAAATGCTCTCCAATCTCCTTAAAAATCAACAAGAGCTACAAACAGCCAAGGAAAATTCACCCCAAGGAACCATTCCAAAAGTTCGGAACTCCAAAACAAAGCAAAGAGTTTAAATTTTATAGAAGAGGGAAGGGAAGAGGATGAGGTGGATCCATGTAGGATGCCACATTAAATATCCTCCACTCCAACACAAAATAAAAATTCATACTCCAAAGAACAATAAAGAGATGGGAGAAAATATGATAAATAAACTTACACACTCTAAAAAGCCCACACCCAAAGGACTGAATTTAATAAAATGTAAGGAGAGTGTAATTAAAACATGCAACTTGATTTATAAACATGCATTAAAAAGGTTTGAAATCAACCCTCCAACCATAGTTATGGTTGGTAAATTAAATTAAAAGGTATGGGACAAGTTTTACTTGTCCCACAAGCCTCAAAATCAGCCTCCAAGGAAAATTTTGAATTTCCAAAGAGGTGGAGTGACTCATACTCCAAAATCTGACTTACACAACTCTCACACATACTTACACATCACTTACAACCTTACTTACACACACCTTACAAAATTTAAGACAAGGGTCAACAACTTTAATAATTACTTCCTTATGTCCCAATTTAATTAATTAACTTTTAACCGTATGTTTTCTCACATTAATCTACCACAATTAAAAGAATAATCAAAGGGGTAAATGCATCACAAAATAAACACATGCAAACAATACTAAGAAGGAACCACATCAATAAAATATAGATAACCCCTTGGTCACATTCAAAGGTGATCCCCCATAGGAATCCCTAACAAAATACAACACACACACACACACACAGACAAAAAAAAAAAAAAAATGTTGCCATGGTGACCTTGTTGAATTCATCTAGAATTTCGATGTGGTTGGTCTCCAATCCCCTGTGTTTGTTGTGATGGTTTAACTCCGTAAAACAAAAATGCCTCCTTTGGCCTCGTGGGCATATCAAAACATCCAAAATAATATAAATATAATTTCAAAGTCATCAATATATATAAATCACAACAACATCGAGACAATCAATAATATCACTTACAATTCCATCAACAACTATATAATCATCAATTTTAAATTCAATTTTATGGGTTTTCTCAATATATCCAAATATCACATGTCCTAATAACATTCATAAATATATATAACCATGTCCAATAGCATGTCAACATCTATATAAAATGTCTCTAACAATCATCATGCATCATATATGAATCGAGTCAATAATAATCCATGATCGACATCTAATACCCTACTAAATGAAAACTATAGTAAAGTCCATAATATAGTCAATAGTATCATAATCAGTATCAAAATATTTCAAAGGGAAGTGGGCACTACTCCCCCCCCCTTAGACTCCTCCTGAAATCACAGGAAAGGAGATATAGGAATAAATGCAATAGAAAAAGGATAACTCACATTATGGGATTTCTTGCTTCAAACAAGTGTGGGTCCACGGAACCCAAGTTTGGTCTCATGCAATTCAAAAAGGAGAAAGGATATCACAAGGGGTGAGTTCTAAACTTTCTGCATGCAAGGCTACAAAATTTAAATTTGGAGAGTAAATTTATGCTATCAACCAAGATACAACACATAACAATAGAAAATGAATAGTTCAAAAGATTCTCAATAACCACCAAGTAGAGGAATAATAGGGAGAATTTCATGAGTTTTTAGAATGACCACATAGTTTCCCAAGGAATACAACATACTACCGTAACAAGAATTAAGGTTTCTACTAGGGTTAAATTATGCTTTCATAGTTCATTGTTTAGGCAAGGTTAGCAGAATCAACCATGGCCAAAATTTTGCATGAGGAACAAGTCTACTCAAGGTCCAAAATTTGAGGATCACATAGGAAGAGGTGGATCAACAAGGACACCTAAATAAGAAAAACATTTAAAATCAAGGAACTATTCTAGGAAAGCACTTCTATAACTTTAGAGGGTACAATTACCTTTTCATGGTAATAAAAGTGAAGTCAAGACCACAAGTTTTCCTATAGTCTGATTTTTACACTTTTGTTTTAAGAATCAAACACGCCATACCAACCAAAACTAAATAAGTCAACCATTTAGCAAAAGAAAGAAATATATATATATCCCCAAGAACTAACATATCAATACAAGTACCATACCTTATAAAGACAATGGGATTTATTTATCTTATCTCCTACTCAAGCTCGGAATAACCATAAAGAGAGCACAAGAAACACCAAGGACCACTCAAGGTCTCTAGGGAGAAGAATAAGTAACATGGGGTCTAATTACAATCCAAGGGTGCATCGTATAAAAATCGAATAACATCATCTTTCACTTTCCATCCTAGTGGAAAAGGGACAAAAACAACAAGGTGGCCCAAGAAAAAAAGAAAAGAAGACTTCCCAAAGTTATTTTATATCCTTAACATATTTTACCTTAAAATTACAATAACTTAGGTCTCGAGGACAAGACAACACACAAGGAGGTTGCTTCTCAAACAAAAGATAAGTCTCAATCCAAAAGGACCACAACTCACATTCGTCGGGCTACGAATGATAAGGGTGTGATGACCCAAAAATCCCACAAGAAAGGCACATACATCTATGGACAAGAAGTATTAAGCAACTAGAACACATTATTATCCACCAGGTGTTTCACAATTTCAGGTAGGCGACAGAACTACAGGTTCAACTATACATTACACTCAATACACATAAATCTTACTTATTTTATAACTCAACTAATTAAGTCAAAATTTGTAGTTTTGTTTACTAAGCACATTCCTTCCTGAGTTTTCTTAATTAAACTTCCTCCTATTATGACATCACGAGTTTATGTTATAAAGAGCACCACTAAGGTGGGTATGATGTCTCACCATTTTGTATAGGTAGAGAGCATTTATTTTACTCATAAGGAAGGTGGATGGACAAGGTTTCCTTTCTATTCTTCTACATGGTTTTTTTTTCTATTAATCTACCAAGGGTACAACAAGGATCACTTCCCTTTTTCTATGCTCTAGTTTATTTTTTAAGTTCCAAGGTCAAATCTCCTTAATTATAGTTTTATGGCATTTTGGTTGAGTAATCTTATCAATCAAATTTTAATGAGAAGGAAGGTTCAAACATATAAAATAATTACTTTTATGGGAAAGAGATATAAATCAACACACCACATTTTTAATTATAAAGGAACAAGAGACATTCATCATAAAAATCACATCATTAATTTTTGTAAAAACTAGGAAACAATGAATGACACCAAGGTTTCAAAGATTTACCAAATAATTTCAAGCATCATTAAACATTCTTAGTGGGTCTCCACAAGTATCACAAGAAATTTTCAAGGAAGGCTCATTAAAGAGGTATAATCTCACTTTACGAATCTATTAAGGTTTAACAATTTTTGTTGTTTAGGATGGTAAAATTTTACTCCCTTAATAACCAAAGAAGGTTTTCTAATTAATTCTCATGTCCCCACAAGATACCACTAACCAAGCAACCAGATGATAATGCAAATTTACTCCAAGAACACCACATCCACACTAGAAAGCATCAAATGCAATAGGGCAACCAACTAATTTACCAAAACATGGAATTTACAACCAAAAGTTAAAGTTTTTTTTTTAAAAAGAGGAAGTACCATATAAGCACCACCGAGATTAATTATTAAGATCTACCAAACTAACATCTCTAAGTGAAATTTCCAAAAGACCAAAAGCATCCATAAGTGTTTCCAAGTAACCCAAAGATCAATAGGTCATAGAATGTTATTCATAGTAAAGGAAATTTAAGGCAAGAGTAGACTTATTTAATAGACAAGAGAGAAAAAAAAAGTATAGTTAAATAAACACACAACCTGAAAGAGCTTAAATCTATCCATAATTACCAAGATGCATGCATTCCATGAGTCAAAAGTTTCTCGATGTAACCAGAACACATGATATAATTTAACATGCCATCGATGAAAAGTCACTATCAAAACAAACACTTTTCCACTAACATTTACAATCAACCAAAAAGCAATCCAATCCTAACAAAATCTAAAATCCCATAGTTAAACACTTCTACTCTGACGCGGGTCAAGATCTTACCAAATTGTAATAGAATCACCACTACCACCTTATCAGAATTCCGCCATCTAGACCACATTACACAACAAACTTTCTTTCTAGACAAATTACACAACGAAAGGGTCGCTCTAAAATCTTAGACACACTCAAGGTTACGTACATCCATAACCAAGGCATAACTTTAAGCACCTAAGAGGACATTCAAGACACCTAGGGTGTACCTCCATATGACAAATGTCACCATACAAGAAGCATAGAACCAACTCAACAACATGCAAGAAGGAAACCACGTAACGTTTAGCTAAGTAGCCAACAACATAATGAGATTCGAGTCACCAATCAAAACAAAATATAAGAAATGTCAACAATCAAGGAAATTTGCTAAGTAGCCACATTACAAAGTCTGAAAACTCTCACAAAAATATAAATAACTACAAGAGCGTCAGAGCTTCTCAATCCAATAATAAAATAAGATGTTGGTCCTTGATAAAATGACACAAGATTACGAATGAAAAAAAAGTTAATACCACATTCACTCAAAGAACCCTTCATGGTCACCAATAGGGGTACTCTACCTCAAGGTTAGTTCCAAGAACACATACACAGGATTGGGTCCTAAACAACACCCAGACTTAGTGTCCACTCTCTCACATGGGTAACAAAAGGAAAACTGAAAACTAGACCCTCTTTCCTAACAACTGAAGGAAGAAAGCTTTAAACAACTTCTAATTAACTCTTCTCAACTCTGAACACAACGACTACTATCCAAATGTAAGAAACACACCATACAACTTATCATTCCAACAAATTTAATAAGGGCCCCAAAAGGGCTTAACACATCATACCATTAAATCAAGATTTAGTACTTGTAAAAATGACACATTTTCAAAAGGGAAACCAAGTTTCCACTATACTATAAGTTCACAAACATAAATTTAATTTGACATTCTTGGTTACCCAGGTTTAGACAAAATGCCACTCAGCAACACAACAACTCAAACAACTTATTATTTTATTGTTATTTTAATGTTGGTAGTTCAAATGAATAGAGTAATGTAATATTTCTTCATACGCATTTCTTTTTCAATTTTCAAAAAAGTTTGTTTTCTAGTTTTAAAAGTGTGCTAGGTTTACAGTTCATGTCTCAATTTTTGTAGTGTGCCCAAGGGTCCAATATTTTGAACCACTTCTCTAATACCAAGTGTAATGCCCACTAAAACAACCCACTTAAGACCCAAGAAACAACCTAGAATTAGTTAGGAAAATTATGGAATAATTTCTTTTTGTTTAAAAAAGTCTACAACCCGGTTATAAGGCAACAACTACCACTCACAAGTTCCAGAACAATTCTAATCCAATCAAACATACTTTTCTTTTATTAACAATTATTAGAGGTCATAAGGTCCAAAATATAGGATTATAAGTTTCAGTTAGGTTCGAGAGGATAAATTATCACCATACCCACTCTCTAACAAGATTAGAGATTCAACTTGATTTTTATCACACTTAACACATTCATAATTTTCCTAAATCAATCCCATTAGATAGGAAATTTCCTCACCTTTCCAATGATATAAATAATTCCTCCTAACTCCTCATAAAACTCAAGTTATGGGCTGACGGGCCTTGGGGTGAAAATTTTCCCCCAAGAGTGGGCTGCGGGCTAGGGATGAAAATTTTCCAAAAAGGTGGGTTGGCGGATTTGTAGGGACATATTTGAAATTTTCCCACATGGGGGTAAAATCCACTTTTTCACCCACACTTCCATGGGTCCACTAGGGACACGTGGTGCCCTCCAAGCCAAAGCGGGGAAAAACAAGGGAAGGGCGGGCGGGGAGAAGTTTGAGAAAATTCTCCAAAGGAGGGTGAAAGGGATAAGTTGCATGTGTGGGCCTCGCGTGTACCAAGAAAGGATTTTTCTAAGGCAAGGGTGGGAGTGCGGAGCTGCGGAGGTAGTTATAAAAAATTTCCAAAAAAACAAATTTTCAAAAGGATAAAGTTTCAAGAGTTCCACCCCTCTTTCATGCCACGTGACAAGAATCGACTGATGCGGATTGGATCGGGATATTGGGCAGCGAGGAAATTAAGAAAAATTTCCAAAAAATTTAGAAAACTGCTAAGGAAGAAAATGGTGTCACACCTCTATCATTTCCTCATGGGGTGGGGAAGAATTCAAAATTTATCCCAAAAAAAAATTCTTTAGTTTTTAAGGGAAAAATTCAGGCCACGGGCTCGCTAGGAAAATTTTTCCCAAATTTTTCCGCCAAATGAAGAAAAACTTCAGAAGGCCATAACTTTTGATAGAAAGCTCATTACGGTAAAACAAGGGATTTTTGGAAGTCATCGATGCTCTCTTTGCAAAAGAATCATAAATTTTAGATTTTGATAAATTTTAAGAGGTAAATTTTAAGAAAATGGCTCTGTAGGTTTTTTTAAAAGTAAACTGGTAACTTTTAACTTATAAATATTGTTCAATTTGATCTTTTCTATCACTCTACATGCCAAAAAACATGGAGGATTGTTCTAAGAAGAATTTTAGGATGTATTAGAAGGTATTTTTTCTTAATTGATTTCAATTTGAATTTTCCACCATTTGTGAGAAAAAAGACTGTGAAAAGTTTGGACCCGATTTTGCAATGTTTTAAAATATTTCCTTAAGTGTTTAGGTCTAGTTTTGGGATCATTTTACCTCATTAAGTCCAAATGATTTTTACCTCATTAGGTATGCAAAGAAGTAAAAGAGCTTATACATTTCCAAAAACAGAGATTAAACTATCTCTTTTTCCATGTAATGAAACATTGAAATCATTCCATGCTAGACTTAAAAGTTTTCCCTTCTTCAATTAAACATTAAAACAAGAATTCAGTTTCTATTCTTTCCAAAGTCATATATTTTAAACAAGACAAAATAATACAATTTCTTCTTACGTGTTTCTTCCTTTTCCACCTTACAAACAGGATTCCAAATACATAAATTAAATATAACAATACCATTCTCGAACAAGGTAATAGAACTTTCATAAATTCAATGAATCTTTTACAACTCCTTTCATATATATATTTTCAAGATACAACATATAGAATACATTTCTTTCTTTTCTAATAATAGAACTGAATAAATACCATAAATATTTTAATTTTCAAATCACATCTTTCATAATCAAATACAAACATCTTTTCTTCAAAAATATATTACAAATTCATCCACTTCAAGTGGGAAAGGTTACAAAAGAATTCTCTTAAGGGACTTTGTCATCTGTTTTCTTTTCTCTAGCTATATGATAACAACATGCATTCTTATCATTCTTCCAATTTGATGACAACAAAGGCGGGGAAAGGCAACACTCTCCACCCAACAAGAAATCCAATGAAGAGGAGAATTCCTCCTTCTTCATTGGCCCCCGAGCCCCAACCACAATCCAATAAGAAATGTATTTCAACACATGGAAACAACAGGCTTCCACATCACAAAGAATTCTTTCAACATGCACATTTCAAATTTAAAACACATTTCAAACAAAACAATAGTTTACAACTGCATTGAAACATTAAGACAAAACTCAGGCTTCATCATGTAAGCCAAAGGAGCAAGAACTATGGGGGAAGTTGCTTATGCCTCCCAATGGGAATTGGGTATCCACCTGTAACAAACCACCAATATAAATCATCTCACATATCCTTATACCCCCACAATCCCTCCTTATGCCCCCACAAATTTTCTTATGCCCCCCACAAAGTAAGAAATGTAAGCTATTTATTTTCCATGGTGGATCCCAATCCCAAAATCCCTCCACAAGAATTTTGATGCCACTGGCATTCCCTTATGCCCCCCCACATGGATTCCCCATAGCCTTCTCCTACACCATTTCTAGGCATTCTACCCAACTAGCCAACAAACACACAAAATGTTCACCATTTACACAAACATAAAAAGAAATAAAAGCATATATGAAGAGCTAAGCTCCTACCTCTCCATGGTAGATTTTGTTCCAAAACAACAAGCTTTCAAAGTCACAAATACAGTCAAAAATAAGCAATGAACAAGTAATAAATACTCTCCAATATCCTCCAAAATCAACAAGAGCTCCAAACAGCCAAGGAAAATTCACCCTAGGGAAGCATTCCAAAAGTTTAACAACCCAAAATTAAGCAAAGAGTTTCAATTTTATAGAAGAGGGAAGAGAAGAGGATGAAGTGGATCCATGTAGGATGCCAAATCACACATCCTCAACTCCAAAAAAAAAGACAACTTCATTCTCCAATGCATAATAAAGAGGTGGGTGAAAATATGACAAATAAACTTACACACTCTAAAAATCCCACACCCCAAAGGACTATTTATTTAATAAAATTTAAGAAGAGTGCAATTAAAACATGCAACTTGATTTATACAAATGCATTAAAAGGTCTAAAACCAACCCTCCAACCATAGTTATGGTTGGTAAATTAAATTAAGAGCTATGGGACAAGTTTTACTTGTCGAACAAGCCTCCAAAATCAGCCTCCAAGGAAAAATTCGAATTTCCAAGGAGGTGGAGTGTTTCATACTCCAAAATCTGACTTACACAACTCTTACACATACTTACACACCACTTACAACCTTACTTACACAAACCTTACAAAATTCAACACAAGGGTTAACAACTTTAATAATTACTTCCTTATGTCCCAATTTAATTAATTAAATTTTAACCATATGTTTTCTCACGTTAATGTACCACAATTAAAATAATAATGAAAGGGGTAAATGCATCACAAAATAAACACATGCAAAAAATACTAAAAGGAACCACATCAATAAAATACACATAACCCTTTGGTCACATTCAAAGGTGATCCCCATGGGAATCCCTAACAAAATACAACACACACACACAAAAACATGTTGCCATGGTGACCTTGTTGAATTCATCTATAATTCCAATGTGGTTGGTCTCCAATCCCCCAGTGTTTCTGTGATGGTTTAACCTACAAAACACAAATACCTCCTTTAGCCTCTTGGCCATATCAAACATCCAAAATAATATAAATATAATTTCAAAATCATCAATATATATATATATATATATATATATATATATGAATCATAACAACATCCAGACAATCAACAATATCACTTATAATTTCATCAATATCTAATCATCAATTTTAAATTGAATTTTCCGGTTCTGCTCAATATATACAACTATCACATGTCTTAACAACATCCATATATATATATATATATATATATATATATATATATATATATATACCATGTCCAACAACATGTCAACATCTATATAAAATGTCTCTAAAAATCATCATGCATCATATATGAATCGAGTCAACAATAATCCATGATCGACATCTAACACCCTACTAAATGAAAACTATAATAATGTCTATAATATAGTCAATAGTATCATGATCAGTATCAAAAGATGTCAAAGGGAAGTGGCACTACATCCCCTCCCTTATACTCGACTTCCTCTTGGAAGTCACGGGAAGGAGATATAGGAATAAATGCAACAAAAAAGGATCACTCCCATTATGGGATTTCTTGCTTCAAGCAAGTGTGGGTCCACATAACCCAAGTTTGGTCTCATGCAATTCAGAAAGGAGAAGGGAGATTGCAAGGGATGAGTTCTAAAATTTCTTCATGCAAGGCTACGACATTTAAATCTGGAGTAACTTTACGCTGTCAACTAAGATACAACACATAGCAATAAAACATGAATATTTCAAAATATTCTCAAGAGTAACCACCAAGTAGAGGAATAATAGATAGAATTTCATGAGTTTCGAGAATGAGCACATAGTTTCCAAAGGAATACAACACACAACCGTAACAAGAATTAAGGTTTCCACTAGGGTTAAATTATGCTTTCATAGTTCATTGTTTAGGAAAGGATAGCATAATCAACCATGGAAAAATTTCTGCACGAGGAAGAAGTCTACTCAAGGTCCACAATTTGAGGATCACATCGGAAGAGGTGGATCAACAAGGACATCTAAATCAAAAACATTTAAAAACAAGGAACTATTCCAAGAAATCACTTCTATAACTTTAGAGGGTACAATTAAATTTTCATGGTAATAAAAATGAAGTCAAGACCACAAGTTTTCCTATAGTCTGATTTTTACACTTTTGTTTTAAGAATTGAACACACCATACCAACCAAAACTAAATAAGTCAACCGTTTAGCAAAAGAAAGAAATATATATATATATATATATATATATATATATATATATATATATCTCTCCCTAGCAACTAACATATCAATACAAGTACCATACCTTATAAAGACAATGGGATTTATTTATCTTCTCTCGGAATAACCATAAGAGAGCAAAAGAAACACCAAGGACCACTCAAGGTCACTAGGAAAGAATAAGTAACACATGGTCTAATTACAATCCAAGGGTGCATCGTATCAAAATGAATAACATCATCTTGCACTTTCCATCCTAGTGGAAAAGGGGCAACAACAACAAGGTGGCCAAATAAAAATGAAGAAAAACGACTTCCCAAAGTTAATTTATATCCTTAACATATGTTGCCTTAAAATTACAATAACTTAGGTCTCCAAGGACAAGACAACACGCACTGATTCTCAAACAAAAGATAAGTATCAATCCAAAATAACCACAACTCACATTTGTCGAATACGAGACGATAAGGGTGTGATGACCCAAAAATCCCACAAGAAAGGCACATACATCTATGGACAAGAAGTATTAAGCAACTAGAACACATTACTATCCACTAGGTGTTTCACAATTTCAGGTAGGCGATAGAAGCGGAGTTCAACTATACATTGCACTCAATACACATAAATCTTACTTATTTTATAACTCAACTAATTAATTCAAAAGTTGTAGTTTCATTTGCTAAGAACATTCCTTCCCGAGTTTTCTTAATTAAACTTCCTCCTATTATGACATCACGAGTTTACATTATAAAGAGCACCACTAAGGTGGGTATGATGTCTCACCATTCTGTATAGGTAGAGAGCATTTATTTTACTTGTAAGGAAGGTGGATGGACAAGGTTTCCTTTCTATTCTTCTACATGGTTTTTTTTTCTATTAATCTACCAAGGGTACAACAAGGATCACTTCCCTTTTTCTATGCTCCAGTTTATTTTTTAAGTTCCAAGGTCAAATCTCCTTAATTATAGTTTTATGGCATTTTGGTTGAGTCATCTTATCAATCAAATTTTAATGAGAAGGAAGGTTCAAACATATCACATAATTACTTTTATGGGAAATAGATATAAATCAACACACCACATTTTTAATTCTAAAGGAACAAGAGACATTCGTCATAGAAATCACATCATTAATTTTTGTAAGAACTAGGAAACAATGAACCAACATGAATCACACCAAGATTTCAAAGATTTACCAATAATTTCAAGCATCATTAAACATTCTTAGTGGGTCTCCACAAGTCTCACAAGAAATTTTCAAGGAAGGCTCATTAAAGAGGTATAATCTTACTTTTACGAATCTATTAAGGTTTAACAATTTTTGTTGTTTAGGATGGTAACATTTTACTCCCTTAATAACCAAAGAAGGTTTTCCAATCAATTCTCATGTCCCCACAAGATACCACCAGCCAAGAAACTAGATGACAATGTAACTTTACTCCAAGGACACCACATCCACACTAGAAAGCATCAAATGCAATAGGGCAACCAACTAATTTACCAAAACATGGACTTTACAACCAAGAGTTAAAGTTTTTTTTTTTAAAAGAGGAAGTACAATATAAGCACCACCAAGATTAACTATTAAGATCTACCAAACTAACATTTCTAAGAGAAAGGTCCAAAAGACCCAAAGCATCCATAAGTGTTTCCAAGTAACCCAAAGATTAATAGGTCATAGAATGTTATTCCTAGTAAAGGAAATTTAAGGCAAGGGTAGACTTATTTATAAGTCAAGAGAGCAAAACAAGTATACTTAAATAAACACACTACCTGAAAGGGCTTAAATCTATCCATAATTACCAAGATGCATACATTCCACGAGTCAAAACTTTCTCTGATGTAACCGGAACCCATGATACATTTTAACATCCCATCGATGAAAAGTCATTATCAAAACAAACACTTTTCCACTAACATTTATAGTCAACCAAAAAGCAATGAGATCCTAAAAATCTAAAATCCCATATTTGAACACTTCTACTCCAACAAGGGTCAAGCTCTTACCAGATTGTAATAGAATCACCATTACACCTGTTAGACTGCCATCTAGAATGCACTTCACAACAAAATTTATTTCTAGACAGGTCAACCAACGAAAGGGTCACTATAAAATCTTAGACACACTCAAGGTTCCATGCATCCATAACCAAGACATAACTTTGAGCACCTAAGAGGACATTCAAGACACACATGGTGTACCCCCATACGAAAAATGTCACCATACAAGAAGCATAGAACCATCTCAACAACATGCAAGAAGGAAACCACGTAACATTTAGCTAAGTAGCCAACAACATAATGAGCTCCGAGTCACCAATCAAAATAAAATATAAGAAATGTCGACAATCAAGGAAAGTGGCTAAGTATCCACATTACAAAGTCTGAAAACTCTTGCAAAAATATAAATAACTAGAAGATCCTCAGAGCTTCTCAAACCAATAATAAAATAATATATTGGTCCTTGATAAAATGACACAAGATTATGAATGAAAAACACAAAAGTTAACACCACATTCACTCCGTAGCCCTTTATGGCTGCTAATAGGGGTACTCTACCTCGAGGTTAGTTCCAAGAACACATACACAAGATTGGGTCCTAAACGACACCCAGACTTAGTGTCCACTCTCTTACATGGGTAACAAAAGGAAAATTGACAACCAAACCCTCTTTCCTAACCACTAAAGGAAGGAAGCTTTAAACAACTTCTAATTAAATCTTCTCGACTCGAGAACACAACCACTATTGTCCAAGTGGTAGAAACACACCATACAAATTATCATTCCAACAAATTTAATAAGGAAGGGCCCCAAAAGGGCTTAATGCATCATACCATTAAATCAAGATTTAGGACTTGTAAAAATGACCCATTTTCTAAAGGGAAACCAAGTTTCACTACACTATAAGTTCACAAACATCAATTTAATTTGACATTCTTAGTTACCCGGTTTAGAAAACATTCCACTAAGCAACACATCAACTCATACAACTTATTATTTTGTTGTTATTTTAATCTTGGTGTTTAAAATGAATAGAGTAATGTAATATTTCTTCATACACATTTCTTTTTCAATTTTCAAACAAGTTTGTTTTCTAGTTTTAAAAGTGTGCTAGGTTTACGCTTCATGTCTCAATTTTTCTAGTGTGCCCAAGGGTCCAAATTTTTGAACCAATGCTCGATACCAAGTGTAACACCCACTAAAACAACCCACTTGAGACCCAAGAAATAACCTAGGATTAGTTAAGAAAATTATGGAATAATTTTTTTGTTTAAAAGAGTCTATAACCCGATTACAAGGCAAAAACTACCACTCACAAGTTTTAGAACAATTCCAATCCACTCAAACATATTTTTTTTTTATTAACAATTATTAGAGGTCATTAGGTCCAAAATATAAGATTAGAATTTTCAGTTAGGTTCGGAGGGTAAATTATCACCATACCCACTCTCTAGCAGTATTATAGATTAAAATTTTTTCTCACACTTAGCATATTCAAAATTTCCCTAAATCATACCCATTGGATAGGAAATTTTTCACCTATCCAACGATATAAAGAAGTCCTCCTAACTCTTCATAAAACTCAAGTTATGGGCCGATGGGCCTTAGGGTGAAAATTTTCCCCCAAGAGCGGGCATGCGGGCCCAGGGATGAAATTTTTCCAAAAAGGTGGGTTAGCGGGCTGCGGGGAGATCTTTTGAAATTTTCCCGCATGGGGTAAAATCCACTTTTTCTCCCACACTTCTGTGGGTCCATTAGGGACACGTGGCACCCTCCAAGCCAAAGCGGGAAAAATGAGGGAAGGGCGGGGTGGCGGAGAAGTTTGAGAATATTTGTTTGAAGGAGGGTAAAAGGGATAAATTACACGTGTGGGCCCGTGCATCTGTGGAAAGGATTTTTCCAAGTAAAGGTGAGAGTGTGGGGCCATGGAGGCAGTTACAAACATTTTCCAAAAAAAAATTTTCAAAAGGATAAAGTTTCAAGAGTTCTGCCCCTCCGTCGTGCCATGTGGCAGTACCCAATTGGATGCGGGATTGTGGGCCGGTGGAGGAAATTAAGAAAAAATTCTAAAAAATTTTAAAAACCACCAAAGAAGAAAATGGTGCCGCACCTCCATCATTACCTCTCGAGGCCACGTGGCAGCTTTTGATTGGCTCAGGGGTGGCGAGGAAGAATTGGAAATTTTTCACAAAAAAATTTCTTTACTTTCTAAGGGAAAAATTCGAGCCATGGGCCGCTTAGAAATTTTTCTCAATTTTTCCGCCAAGTGAAAAAAACTTTAGAAGGCCATAAATTTTGATAGAAAGCTCAATTTTGGGAAAACAAGGACTTTCTGGAAAGCTCTCGATGTCCTATTTGCATAGGAATTATAAATTTTAGATTTTGATAAATTTTAAGGGGTCAATTTTAAGAAAATGGCCAACAGATTTTTAAAAGCAAATCGGTAAATTTTAAATTATAAATTGTGTTCAATTTGATCTTTTTCTTCACTCTACATGCCAAACAAACATGGAGGATTATTCTAAGAATAATTTTAGGATGTATTGGAAGGTAATTTTGCTTAATTGATTTCCAATTCGAATTTTCCAACATTTGACAGAAAAAATACTGTGAAAAGTTTGGGCCCAATTTTGCAATGTTTTAAAATATTTCCTTAAGTGTTTAGGTCTGGTTTTGGGATCATTTTTACCTCATTAAGTCCAATTGATTATTTCACTTGTCTCTTATCTATTTGCAGGGTTATTTGAACATTTGATTAAGGAATTTTGCAAGGTATGCAGTGAAGTAAAAGAGCTTATACATTTCCAGAAATAGAGATTAAACTATCTCTTTTTCCATGCAATGAAACATTGAATTCATTCCATGCTAGCCTTAAATGTTTTTCCTTCTTCAATTAAACATTAAAACAAGAATTCAGTTTCTATCCTTTCCAAAATCATATATTTTAAACAAGGTAGAATAATACAATTTCTTCTCACGTGTTTCTTCCTTTTCCACCTTCCAAATAGGGATTCCAAATACAAAATTTAAATATAACAATACCATTCTAAACAAGGTAAGACAACTTCCATTAATTCAATGAATCTTTTACAACTCCTTTCATATATATATTTTCAAGATACAACATACAAAATACATGTCTTTCTTTTCTAATAACATAACTGAATACAGAGCATAACTCTTTTACATTTCAAATTACAGCTTTCATAACCAAATACAAACATCTTTTCTTCACAAAATATATTACAATTTCATCCACTTCAAGTGGGAAAGGTTACAAAAGAATTCTCTTAAGGGACTATCAAAACTATCTTCTTTTCTCAGCTCCAGGACAACAACATGCATTCTTCTCATTCTTCCAATTTGATCACAACAAAGGCAGGGGAAAGGCAACGCTCTCCACCCAACCAAGACATCTAATGAAGAGGAGAAGCCATCCTTCTTCATTGGCCCCGAACCCCAACCACAATGAAATAAGAAATGTATTTCAACACATGGCAATAACATGCTTCCACATCACAAAGAATTCTTTCAACATGCACATTTCAAATTTAAAACACAGTCCAAACAAAACAACAGTTTACAACTGCATTGAAACATTAAGACAAAACTCAAGCTTCATCATGTAAACCAAAGGAGCAAGAACTATGGGGGAAGTTTTTATGCCTCCCAATGGGAATTGGGTATCCACCTGTAACAAATTACCAATATAATCATCTCACATATCCTTATGCCCCCACAAGCCCTCCTTATGCCCCCATATATTTTCTTATGCCCCCACAAATTAAGAAATGCAAACTATTTCTTTTGCATGGTGGATCCCAATCCCAAACTCCTCCACAATAATTATGATGCCATTGGCATTCCTTTATGCCCCCAACATGGATTCCCCATAGTCTTCTCCTACAACATTCCTAGGCAATCTACCCAAACAACTAACAAACACACAAAAAATTCACCATTCACACAAACATAAAAATAAATAAAAGCATATATGAAGAGCTAAGCTCCTACCTCTCTATGGTAGATTTTGTTCCAAAACAACAAGATTTCAAAGTCACAAATACATTCCCAAAATAATCAATGAGCAAGTATGAAATGCTCTCCAATCTCCTCCAAAATCAACAAGAGCTCCAAATAGCCAAGGAAAATTCACCCCAAGGAAGCATTCTAAAAGTTAAACAACCCAAAACAAAGCAAAGAGTTTCAATTTTATAGAAGAGGGAAGAGAAGAGGATGAGGTGGATCCATGTAGGATGCCACATCACACATCCTCAACTCCAACACAAAATACAAATTCATTCTCCAATGCACAATAAAGAGGTGGGTGAAAATATAACAAATAAACTTACACACTCCAAAAAGCCCACACCCCAAAGGACTAAATTTAATAAAATGTAAGAAGAGTGCAATTAAAACATGTAACTTGATTTATAAAAATGCATTAAAAAGGTCTAAAATCAACCCTCCAACCACTGGTATGGTTGGTAAATTAAATTAATAGGTATGGAAAAAATTTAGTTGTCCCACAAGCCTCCAAAATCAGCCTCCAAGGAAAAATTCGAATTTCCAAGGAGGTGGAGTGTTTCATACTCCAAAATCTGACTTACACAACTCTTACACATACTTACACATCACTTACAACCTTACTTACACACACCTTACAACATTTAACACAAGGGTCAACAAATTTAATAATTACTTCCTTATGTCCCAATTTAATTAATTAACTTTTAACCATATGTTTTCTCACATTAATCTACCACAATTAAAAGAATAATGAAAGGGGTAAATGCATCACAAAATAAACACATGCAAACAATACTAAAACGGAACCACATCAATAAAATACGAGATAACTCCCTTGGTCACATTCAAAGGTGATCCCCCATGGGAATACCTAACAAAATATAACACACACACAAAACATGTTGCCATGGTGACCTTGTTGAATTCATCTAGAATTCCAATGTGGTTGGTCTCCAATCCCCCGTTGTTTGTTGTGATGGTTTAACCTACAAAACACAAATACCTCCTTCGGCCTCGTGGGCATATTAGAACATGCAAAACAATATAAATATAATTTCAAAATCATCAATATATATATATATATATATGAATCACAACAACATCCGGACAATCAACAATATCACTTACAACTCCATCAAGAACTATATAATCATCAATTTTAAATTCAATTTTTTGGGTCTGCTCAATATATTCAAATATCACATGTCCTAACAACATCCATATATATATATATATATATATAACCATGTCCAACAACATGTCAACATCTATATAAAATATCTCTAATAATTATCATGCACCATATATGAATCAAAGTCTACAATAATCCATGATCGACATCTAACACTCTACTAAATCAAAACTATAATAATATCCATAATATAGTCAACAATATCATGATCGTATCAAAATATGTCAAAGGGAAGTGGGCACTACACATAACGTTTTATTTCTGGTCACTAAAATTTAGAGGCCTGGAAGGTATTTATAAATTTTATTATGTTTTTTTGCACATAGAAAGTAACTTACATTACTTATCATAGAATGCTAAACTAATACAATTTATTTTAATGTTCACATGTAGTCATTCGAAAGGCAAATTTTGCATCTTTTTGGGAGGGGAAAATTGGAAAATTTGAATGATAAACTTGCATTTATTTTACTCCCAGATGAAATTTGGGATAAGTGGGTTTTAGTGTTTGATTTGTATGCCAATGGTGGGTTGCCTTGTAGCCCAAAAAGCCACACCCATATTTCAAGCCAAATTCATTAGATCTTCTTACACTAGGACTATTCAGATGCACGAAAGGTATGACAGATGAAGAATTATATGTCCTTACGTATAAATGCATTAATGGTGAAGTGTGGTTCAGAGATGAGTATGGTATTAATGTTATTTTTCTGAAAGATTACTGTAAAAGAGTAAAGCAGGGAGCAACAAGAGCCAAAGTTATGTCTTATATATGCCGGTAAGAGTTCCAGAATATGTTGCTCAAATAGGATGCAATGAATTAAATGTGATTGAAAAATTTCAATCCATGAGTCACATTTTACTCAGCTATGTCAAGATCTTAGAGAAGAGAAGAAAAAATTGAAAAGGAAAAAAACACCAAGGGGAAATAAATTTGCCAAATTATTCAAAACCTCTTTGTTGAACTACTTGAATTATATGTGACTGTGGATAATACAAACTCTCAACCAAGGATTCCAGATACATATGAATTCACTTGTCAATGTTCTTATCCTTTTTTCTTAGTAGAACATTGAGAGGTTTAAAATTCCATTTACCATCACTCATTGTAGAAGTCGTAATTGCTGATTTTTGTAATCTTGTGAGTATTGTCTAACAAAATGATATTGTTGAGCTTCTCTGTGTCATTGGGTACAATATAATGAGTTATGTCCATGTCTTTATTTTTATAGCAGACAAGATAGGTTATTTAATACTACTATAAAAATATACATGAAAAAAGTAAAAAAATCACCAATAATTTCATAAGGATGTTATAGAGTTTTGAATGTAGAACATGTATTTAAAGGGATGTTAGTGATTTTTACTATATATGGTGTTCATAATTCAACCGCTATGGAGGTGGATGTGGAATATGTTATACTGGACCTAGATTGATAACATTCAAATCCCTTGGATATTATCAACCCGAATGAAATTAGAGTTGCCATCTCTGAACGTCCTTTCAAATGTGAGAGATTGGTGCATTTATGGGAGCACATGATTGAGATATGTAAAACTAATGTGTCCCATGTATTAATATTATATAGTGGGAAAAATGAATTAAAGGAAACACATAATACAAATAGGTCCTCACTTATCTTTATTGTGGAGAACCACAAGAAGGACAACATGATCCAACACTATTATAAATGTCTAACTACGCCTCTAGGTAAATAGCCTCTATGATTTTTGTGTTCTTTTCATTATACTTATTCCTTCTCATATAGTTTTCTCCTAATCTCAATATATTCTTAAAAATCATTCCTATGAACGTTTTATATTATATTTTTCCTTTATAGAAAGTTCAATATTGCATGTATTGATCTAAATCATGGGTAGAGTTAGAAACAATCATTCCTATGTTAGATATATTCTGAATACAATCATTCATGTGTTAGATATATTCTGAATACAATCATTCCATTGAATTTTTTATATTAGAGTTAAAAATATTCTAAATTTTTTAACCACTTCCTTTTTAGAGGTTTTATAATGAATTTTTTAACCAATTGCTTTATAGAGGTCTTATAATGATTAAGTTCAATATTTCATGTATTTAATGGGCATATGTCCATTCTATTAGAGTTAGAAATATTGCATGTATTGAATGATTATAATGATTTTTTAACCACTTCCTTTATAGAGGTTTTATAATTATTATGTTCAATTAAGTTCAATATTACATGTATTGAGTGGGAATATGTCAATTCTATTAGTGGATTAAGTTTAGAGTTAGAAATATTGCATGTATTGAATGATTATAATAAATTTTTTAACCACTTCCTTTATAGAGATTTATAATGATTAAGTTCAATATTGCATGTATTGAATGGGCATATGTCCATTCTATTAGAGTTATAAATATTCTAAAGCCAGCCTGAATGGGAAAGGAAACCATATGATGATAACATTTCTTTCATACAAACAAACAAATTTATGCAACATTATATTCTTCTTCAGTGATTCTTAAATGAGAATAGGTATCCACCAAGTGAATACAATATTGAACAGGTATTACAATGAATAGGTATCTACACAATGAATACAAGATAGATCAGGTATCACAATAATTAAGTGAGAATGGAAAATAATTCATTTTTATAGTTTGTACTTTATATTCTAAGTAGTTATGTTCATTGGAAACAACTATTGTTGATCCCTTACAAATGATCATGAATGGAGCACAGAACGGTCAAGCCATGAGGTTAATCCATTACATGTTCATTATTTACAATTGTTACTTTATATTATAAGTATTTATGTTCATTGGCAGCAAACTATTGTTGAGCCCTTGCAAATGATCATGAGTGGAGCACATAGCGCAAGCCATGAGGTTAATCCATTACATGAAGATATTATTCCTGTTAATAGCATGATTATGGGTGGAGCACAGAGCACAAGCCATGAGGTTAATCCATTATAGGAAGATATTGATCCTAACAATAGCATGATGTTAGCCAACTAAGAAAATGTTACCCAAAAAAACACACAAAACAAACAACTGATGGTGATTGATACTGAAGCTACATTAAACCCTTCACCATCAATTATGACAGTTATTCACGAACAGGTATCAAGTATTATTTAAAATTTAATAATATTTTTTACTTGTCGATATTAGTTTGGGTCAATTTGATAAATATATCATAATTGTAATTTTTATGTGCAGATGCAACTAGAGAGAATTCAACAAATATATGTAAAGAAATAGGTAAAAATATTAATCTTTTTTATTTGTCAATATTAGTTGGAATCAATTTGATAAATATATCCTAATTTCAATTTTTATGTGAAGATTCAACTGGAGAAAATTTAAAACAAATTAACAGATGTAAAGAGATAGGGAAAAATATTATATGAGATATTATTATATTATTTGAAATACATACAAGTTAATAATGAAGTTTAATATTACTTTTTTTCAGTGCCTCGAAAGAAACATTTGCTTGTTCTTGAATTATAAGAATTGTTAGTTCAAAAGCGTACTTATAAAAAGGTAAATACATTTCAATTGAACAATGAGCACCTCCTACCACGAATTTCTATTACCCAATTTATAACTTATGTGTTTAAAGAGTTTCATCAAATAACATTCTGGTCATCTACATTGGATACAAATGCTAGTGTAGAAAAAATAGCAACAAAATTGTTACTCTCAGCTAAAGTGGATGTGCAACCTTTGTTTTGTTGGGGTACGGAGCATTGCAAAAGAGAGAGACAAATTTATTAAAAATTTGGAAACAATTTGGAAGACACCAGAATTTCCATACAAATGTGAAACTACGGTTGTAGTTAACGTAGACAACAAAGGGGTTCCTAAAGAAAATTTTTGGTGTCTCTAAAGGTTTCTAAGAAAGACTTTAAAAATAATAAGTGGCTTATGTCTGACTTGTTTACTCAACTAGTTGCGGTACGGGTTGTAGATGATGTAAGAGACATCTTAAAGGGATGTTCTCTATTTCAAACAACAGTGGAACAAATGAATATATAAAATTGTGTTTATTATATATTTTCAGTTCTCTTTCCCATTTTCTATTTGAATTGCTTACTATATACTCTTTAATAAGATGTTATTGATGGTTATTAGTGTTGGGACCCTAAAATATTGGCTAAGTACAAGAAGGCACATGGGCGTGCAAGGCCTATTTGAAGAAGGGTGCACAAGGTGAAAGTGTGCAGGATAGGGTTTTAGGAGGGTTTAGTAGAACCATTGGCATGCGCGCTAGGAAGAGCAAAGGTTTTCGACATAGCCATATTTGGCATATCGGGCAGAACATGAGGAAAGCATGACCCAACTATGCATGCGGAGTGGATAAGGTGCCAACCTGGAAACTTGGTGCCCACGAAAGGAATATACCTTGCGATAGAAGATTCCATAAGGTCATCATGGTGAAGGATGGAGAGCTCATGTTTGAAGGAGCATGATCCCATAGAGGACCACTTGGACACTTGACAACTAATCTACAACTTTAAAAAGGCATGGTGGTTCTTACTGAGGCTATAAATAAAATTTCTCGATAGAGAAGGAGATGCCGAGAATGGAAAGAGGTGAAGCTATGCATGAATGTTATGAGAGCTCTATGGGTTGGGTTTAGAGGATCTGTAGGAGTATGTTGTATCAAGCGGATGGGTCTGGATATTTTTCTTTGTAATATGAAGGGTTTAAGTCTAGTTCTGATGCATGGCACTGGTCTGCACTATTATATGGATCTGTGATTTCCTCAGTAAATGTAATGTGGTTATCAAACATACTTAATATGAATATATGTGGTTCCAGTTTTTACTTATATCTGTATGGATCAGTTTTATATATATTTCATATGAGTGGGTGTAAACCCCTATGCATTTCCTTTTGTTATGATTCAGATCTATGTTCTGTAATGTTTTTCTTATCTGAATGAATACATTGGTCTAGAAGCCCATTTTGAGCTCTAAGATGAATGTATGGTTCATTTCCATTCTCTTCACTTAAGTTTTTGTCATAAATAATGCATTCTCACACAACTCACATAAAGGAGGGGCTCAAGCCCGCACATGCCTCAAGTGAGCGCCCAGTTCTGTTGGGTGATAGGCCAATGCGCATGGGATTTCCTTGTTCTTTGAAAGGCATAAAAATGACTACATTTAGTATGTAATGATAAAAATGTGTTTATTACAATTTTTTTAGTTTTTGTTCACATTTCATCCAAATGATGTGATTAATAGATAATGATAAATTAGGATGTTATTGATAGTTTACCTTTTAATTCTCAAAACTAACTTTGATAGGATTATACAAAAAGAAAGTAATTATCAATAAAATCAGATAATATAATCTATGATTTAATTTATTGAAAAAGAATTTTGTTATTGGTTGGTTTTTCAGATCTCGTTTTCCATGGAAAGAATTTATTGGTTTTGGGGTAGAGGAATTGCTCTTTGGAGTTCTAGGGCTTTCTGAATTTAGATCGTTGACCATACAACCAGAATTTACATATGCATGTTATCAATACTTTAGTCGTACTTTTATCCCTAAATTGTTGAGGATAACACGACAACATTTTGATATTGGATTGTGGTTTACATTCCTACATTCAAGAGAATGACATGCCTTCATTCAAAAATTTGATTGGCTAAGAAATATTGAATTTGTTTTTGTTGGGGCATATTTGAGTGTGAAATTAGCAAAAAAAATTAAGATCAAAGAAGGGGAATATTTTTCCAGTTTAAAAAAATAGGCAAAAGGTTCTCGACAAGTACACCCAAATATATGGAGTAGAAAACATATTGTTCATAGGTGAAACATTTTTTTGTTCAAGAGAGAACTAAAGCGCTTTTATTTGGATTTCCTTCTAGCTAGAAATTTGATGGCACAATGCATTCTGATAGAAAAAAATTCACACACTTATGTACATGGTTAAATCATGTGGGTCCACACCCAAATTTACATCAGTCTTTAGAAATATTTAAAAAAACAATTATTGAGCTTGATTAATATATATAGATAAATTTAGTTTATTTTTGTAGTCTTTATCAAAAAAATTCAATCATATATGGTTTTTTAGTCTATTTCATAACAATGGATTTATTACCATCATTTTATATAAAAAGAATTGTGACTTATATTTTCATCATAGCAACACATTTCCACCAATATTGAGCTTGATTTTGTGTACTTGTTACTATTGTGTCAATTAATAAATATAAAATAATTGGTTTTCTTTTATGTCTATTTCATAAATATATATAAATATAGGTTTATTTTTGTAGACTATCTCTTAAGAATTCATTTATTACCATCATTTTATGTTGTATGTATTTCATAACAACACATTTCCAACCTTCATTCTATGCAAATAAATCCATGTTATAGTTAAACGTTTGTCAATTTTTATTGATATCATAAATTAGAAGCAATAATAGATACAAATATATATGATCAAAATATGTAAAATATACAACATGCAAATGTGCACGACCCCATAATTAATATAAATCACATCCAATTTTTTCTTTCTTTCTATATTAAGCTTATGAGAATGGGAATATGCCCATTCTCATCACAATGATAAAAATATTTGTTAGTATGAGAATATGCCCATTCTCATCACGATAAAAATATTTGTTAGTATGAGAAATGGCATATGCCGATTCTCATCACAATGATAAAAATTCTCATCACAATAATAAAACTCTTTATTTGTATGAGAATGGGCATATGCCTATTCTAACCATTCTACCTCATTGAAGCAATAATGAACTTAATCATTTTTATATCACTATAAAGGATGTGAGAATGGGAAACTATCCATTCTAAAAAAATTAAAATATTACCTCTATTTTTATTCTATGATTCTTATATGAGAATTGGCATATGACCATTCAATAGAAGATAAAAATGTATGTTTGTATGAGAATGGAAAATATAAGTATTTTCTATGCTTTGTAAAGCTATAAATGTATTAATTATTCCAATAAGTATTTCCTATTTATACTTAAAAATTGTAAACACCTAAAATGGAAATCCCTCATACATGATATATAATTCAAAAATCCCCTTTTTGGATTCCAATACTAACCAAATCAAATTCCAAAATCCCTTTTTGGATTCCAATAATAACCAAATCAAATTCCAATATTTGGTATAAGAAAACCAATATAGCTAATTTTAGTATTTAATCTAGATTGTAAAATGTCAAAATTAAATGAAATTATAGTTAGAGGGGCAGGGGTACATTTTTTTATCCCCTGTCATCCCGAGATAGTTGGGATAGTTGGGAAAAGAAAATTCACCCCCTTCCTTGGGCTTGACATGTATCGGGAATGATTGGTGAGCATGGGGAATGAAAGAGAAAGACATAAAAACCCAAGAGACGAAATTTGGGCTCATATGTAGAGAACCTTAGCACTAGATAGGGGTGGGGTGTA
Organism: Taxus wallichiana var. yunnanensis; assembly: GCA_018340775.1. Lineage (NCBI taxonomy): Eukaryota > Viridiplantae > Streptophyta > Pinopsida > Cupressales > Taxaceae > Taxus > Taxus wallichiana. Next base: position 108,575,176 of record CM031241.1, on the reverse strand, counting down.
TTTTAATGTCCCAAATATCATGGTTATCTCATAAATTTGGGACAAAGAGGAAAATAAAAATGTGCCCAAGGGGTATAAGGTCAATACTTTCCCAAAATTGCATGTTTGATCACTTAACACCTTGTCGGAGAGGAACAATGTCACATGAGGGTCCAGGGGCTTCAATTTGGTGGTAGGGAACATTTTATTGTCTTTATTATCCCCACTATCCTAGACAATTGGGAAATTTGGGACATTTAGGATAGTCTAGACACCAAAATACGCTAGGATTCTAATCGTAAATTTGAGAAATTGTTGAAATCATGAAACCAACTTTCACGGAGCTGTAAGAGGTGTGTTTAGGTAAAATTTTATATAATTTTTACCTCCAAGAAAATTTTGAGATCAATATAAGGTTTTTTAGGACATGATTCTACCTCCTCGAAAAAATTCTTCTTTTTCATTTGGGATCGTGAGGTGAGTCTTACAAGATTGATATGCATAGAAGCACTTAGGTCTTGTGAAAGATGTGAACACTCCATCATGTAGAGGATACTTTTTGATTTCCAATGGTATATTTTTTTCCTCTTGAATCATCCAAGAGAGATCTTGGAATCTTCTATTAAATTTCAAGTGCCTTTTTCCACCGTAAGCTCATCAAGCTTCCAAAACCCGCTTTCACCGTTTTACTCCAAAACCTTTGAAACTTTCCCAAAATTTCCTAAACCTACTCCATTTCACTTTAATATTTTTACTGAAATATCTTTATGAATTCAATATTCTTGATCAACACTAGAGGATGTAGACCTACCTCGGAAAGTATAGAGAATATCCTTTCTAGGATTAGTACAGATTTTACCTTTTGAAAACATTTCGCTGAATGGTCTAGATTACCTCATAACCATATTTCAAACACTTGGGAAGGTATTTCAACAAACTATTAATATTTTCAAGGATAGGGTGATCATGAAATATAATGTGGACTGACTTGGAGGATGACTCAGGAGGGGCTTTGGACAAATTATTTACACTTGGGTCCATTGTCATGATTGACAATTTGGAATTTTTCATGTTACACATTTGCATGACAATAGTTGACTCTAGCTTGGGCACTTATTCTAGATCGAATGAAGTGAGAACATTATAATAATGAACTCTAAAATATCAATACACATCATAGAATAGGTCCTTATACATTGGGCTTTACAAAGTCACCATAGAGATAAACAACACAGATTCCTTTATTGAACACACACACACACACACGAAAATAAATAATCAAACAAGACAATAAAGGGAACACAAAACAAAAGGAAAACACACCTATGTACATGTGGGGGACAAACCTCTTTCATTTAAGCAAAAATTTTAACTAAGGGATTACCCATGAACGGGTATCACAAAATGTCTTTCTTATAAAAATCCTTTGACTAGGTCATTAAAGTACGAAACCCTCCTCATTTCTTGAGAAAACTAGCATGATTTCTAGTGTTATTTATGATCCATCTGTTCAATTCATTTCCTTTATGGATTTCAAACTTCCTTTCCAAATCGCTCCTTAGTTCTCAAGTTCAATCCATTTGCTTATTTTTTTCCCTTTCACGAAGATGATTCTTGATTACACTTGACTTATCATTTTCATACCAAGACATTTGTTCTTCATTGTGCATCTACTTCATGACCACCACTTCCATGGGTTGATTCTCAACATATGTTTTAGAAACCTCATCATTATCACTAGCCTCTTTATTTTCTCGGTTTCTCAATTAGATCAAGAAATCATCTTTCTCATGCATGGGATATCTCTAAATATGTTTCCTTATGTAGTGTGATACGTACATTACATCATCCTCTCGAAAGAGAAAGATATCAAGATTGGTCATACAACATGGAAACTACCATCTTCTTCTCTTTGTCCATTTTTATGTTGAGATCATCCTTCTCTTGGCTAGAGTGAGCACTTTGAAAGGTTGAATTCTATTGAGAATGTTTCCATTTCAAAAAAATCAACCAAAGGATCAAGAAACATTCCATCTCTCCATTTTTCATCAAGAATTTTTCCATTCTCATGAAAAGGGAATGAGCACAACACTAGAGCTAAAATGTTAATGTTGTCGTTTTCCCATTCTTGATCACCAAGAACCAAGAGATCCATTTTCATGATGAAATCATCATCTTCTTGAATAGGTTCATGTTCGAGAGGTAGAAACATGTTGTCATTCTCATTTTTCTTGTCACCTTCTTCTAATGAGAATGATAATTCTTCATATTAATAAGTATACTCACCATATGGAACTTCACACTAAGCATCGATAACATGATAAAAACATTAAATTTACATGTCAAGAAGTTGTTGAGAATTACTCCTTGATCCATGTTTCTCATCACTTCAAGATTAATTTGTTGAAAATAAATCTCCTCATCACCATCATTAGCATCTAATGCATCAACTTTGTTTATGTTATCATCCCATAGAAATTATAGATTTTCAAACTCGATTTCATCATACCATGAATAATTTCGTTGATCATCTCTCGTGATGCTCATACATTCCTCCACCAACATGTGTAGCTCAAGATCATCCTCAAAGGTCATGAAATAGTTGCAATATTTATAATTTTGACATGGTATATTTGTTGTTGGGTTACCTATTTTTGCATAGTATACTTCATTTTTCTATGAGAACGGTTGTGTGAGACCAATCTAGATGCATATATCCTCCTAAATATCAATAGAAACTTTGTCCCAACAACATACCATAAGAGGTGAGCATGTATACTACAAGGATTCTCATTGTAATTTTATTGATAGGGAAATCTACCAATGTTACCTTAGCATCCTTAATCTAACCCTTAAGGGACCATAAGGGGAAATTATTTTATTTACATGAACAGAAAATGACCAAAGTGGTAGGGGAAATGGAGAGGATGTTGGATTTAGTAACTTTTACAAGAATGATTTTGTTTGAGGAATTAAAGTCAATGATGCAATTGTTTATTTTATACACATTGACTAACAAGGATATGTAGACAACGTTTACCTTCCTAGAGGTGGAGAGTATGAAGGAAAGAAATTTCAAAGATGGAGCACGTATTTAGATACATGATTTTGTTCTTTAATGATGGCATCTTTAGAAATAGAGCTACTTCCTTTGATATATTGAATTTTTTTCAAGTTGCTTGGGATGAGTTCTCAAGTACTTAAATTCATAAATTTGGACTTTGGATATTTTGAAATGGTCAATGATGTCAAAGGACAAGGAAGTGATAGGAACATCATGGATTGTGGCTTCTTTGACATGAATGTTAATAGGATTTACAAAAAGTAATTTTTCAAGAGGAGTTGAAGGAGACTTACTTGAAAAGGCAGAAGGATTTTTGGTTAGAGTGATCTCATACTTCTTCTCAACTAACCCTACTAAAGAGGACTTTTATGGTCCTTCTTTCATTTTTATTTTTATTAGATTTCCCATTTGAGGATTCAATTTATTATCTTGGGTAGTAAAATAAATGTCTTCTTTCTCCTTTTGTGATTGAGTGAACACCACATATGAGTAACTATCTATGGGTTCTTCATCATCAAGTGTGCATTCACAAAAACCGATATGAGCACATTCTCTTTCTCCTTCATCTTCAACTTCTGATTCAAAAATATCTTCATCTTCATTGATATCACATATTGCATTGACTGAAAGAGCCTCCAAGTAAATCCTTTGGGGTGCTTCTACAATCCGATTCTTATTCCAGTCTCCATGAGGTGTTCATTGAGAAACCTCCCTTTTCAACATTGTCAATTCATTTTCTAACTTCTGCAACATTGGATCAGTTCTCTCATCTTTGGAACCCTAGGACCTATCCTTCATTGAAGGATTCTTGATCTTACCTGATAAGATGAGTTCATCTTCAAATTTTACATCAATTTCTTGGGCATTTTCAAAATCTCATGGTTAAACTCTCCACGATATAAATCTTAATTCAGGAAATTGAGCATTCAAAAATAAAATCTTATGATTATCTACAGTAGGAAGAGCAACGGTGGAAATTTTGTTGATCATCATGATGAATTTTTCCACAAAGTCTCTCATTAAATTTTGCGGCTCTTTCTTCATTTGAGTAAGCTAAGGAAGGAGGGCATAAACATCTTTGGAGGTCTTGAATATCTCTTCAAACTTATATTTCATACCACCCCAATTAGTGATTGAGTGTGAAGGAAAATAGTAGATCCAGTCATCCATGGTATCTTGTAATGTTTCCATGAACAACTACACTACAAAATTTTCATGGTGTACTCAAAGGATGCCAAAGGTTGTGATGAAACACATGATATTAATTTCAAAATGTTACTTTCCATCTCCATATAATTTTGAGAAATTATTTATCAATCCTTGTGAAATCTCATGGAGTGGGGGAGCCAAAGCCAACAGTCTGGTGTTATTTCCCCATGGTACAGTGCTTTTGTTTAATTTCTTTCTCTTCTCTTTCTTCATCAAGTTCTTCCTCTCTTTCTTCTTCTTCTCTTGGGAATCCAAAATTCAAAGGGAGTGAAAGATAATAGAATTTGTGGGATTTTCAGATGAGTCTTAATAGGGTTACCATGGGTACCACTAGATGAATTAGGTGGGGATGAATCTTGAGAGAAGTAGTATGGATTATATTTGACTTACTCTTGCTGATTTTGCAAAACTTCAAAATTAGATTAAATGATTCCTCTCAACCTATTCAGTTTGCTATATCTTCTTTCAGCTAGGTTTCTTCAAGAGGCTTGAAAAAATTCTTTTGATCATTGAAGTACTTTTAAAAAATATTTTTGTATCTTTTATTGATTTGTATTTCTAGATATAAATTTGGGTGAATGAGGGCATATATATCCATAATAAAGTCACCAAAAAGTGTTGCTGAAATAATTTTTGATATAGAAAATTAGGTGTTTCCACCAATGCTCACAAGACTAAATCCCTTTGTATTGAATGGGGAAGATACCATTATTGAATGTACACTAATATTCTCCTATATAAGTGTTTTGGGTTAGCCAAATAGGTCAAGAATCACACAGAACACTTCCCCTGAACCTGTAACAAAATGCTTATATGGGGTACAAGGAGGAAATTTCAGCAATGAGGGGTGATGGTGAGAAATTAGACATAGGAAGGTTATTTCTATGAGTAGGAATAAGAATAATTCACACCCGATAACCGTAGTAGTTTGATATTCAATTTATAGGAAATAAAGGATGAAGCTATCTAGTGAGAAGAACAAACCTAAGAACACAATTCTAAGATTCATTTATAAAAATAAACAACTCTTTCTCGATCACTATACTTGTAAAGTGCATAAAAGAGAGAAATAGAAGAACACACAAGAAAAGGTGGTGGAATAAATGTATCTTTTATTCCTTGTGTAGTGATGAAATACAAAGCATCAATAAATCTACCACAATTCAAAATTACCATCAAGAACTAAAATTTTTAGATCCCTTGTAATGGAGAGGCCATCCTAATTTTTAGCTTTATGAATATACCTTTCATCTCCCCCACATGAATCTTTATGTTCCTATTCTACTTGTGACCTTTCAATTTCCCCTAGAAGAGACAAATTAAGTATCTCTCTTATAATTTTGAGAGAATACTTTTACAAATTAAAAATAAATCACTTAAGTGAATAGAAAAAAATGCAATAATTATGTAGAATGAAGAATTAGAAGAAAGGGAGAGAAGAGGAGGGAGAGGCATTGAATGATTTATTAAAGAAGTTCCTTTTGCTGAAGAAATTTCTAATGACAATCACAATCTCCTCCTTTTTCATGATACTTGAACACCTTAGTTTTCTAAATGATAATCTAGAAACATTTTTTATAGATCCCCTAATGTGAGCTCAAGATTACCGCACAAATTACTCATGATGATCCCCTTGATGCTTGATTAATCAACTACCTTAGCTCACCGAAATCGTTGATCTCAATTATCTTGCTCCAACTAGCAGATTGAGTTTGGAAAATATCATTTGGTTTACTAACTCATCTCACTGCAATTCAACTAGCTCACCCAACTTACTTGACTTGGCTCACTTGCGTAGGTATATTTGTGAAATATGATGAGTTCTTGACTAGCTCACCAATACAACCAGCCCAAATCAAACCAGCCCAAATCAAACTCAACTTATCTTGATATACCCAATTATCCATATGGCTTGATGAGCTCACTTCAACTCAACTCTCTCAGTCATCTCAACTCATTGCAACCGAATTGTTTGATATGCTCTTTAACCAAAAACTACCCATCTCACCAACTCATCCAAATAAATGAGTTTAGATCATTCATCTCATCATTCTCAATTCTACCAATTCATCTTGATAATATTATGATGTTTTTAGGCCTAGATGATAAGAATGATGACTTCCTCTGATGAATCTAGTTGTTCAATGATCCATACATTCCTCTATTATGCTTCACAAATCTCTCAAGAACAACCGAGATAAAAAGATGATCCTAAAACCCCTATAATTTTTTTGTTTCTCTTATTTAGCTATGAGGTAATATTATAACCCTATGAAGAGTTCAAAAAGTAGAAAGATGAGAAAGAATGGAGCCATCAATAATGTTTTGCATCTAAAGTGAAGAGTTTCTATTTTTAGCAAGTAGGACCAAGACCTATTTTTTATGGACATATCACCTATTATTATCAAATATGACCTTGTGTACCTTTTGGAACACTCCATTCTCTTGTGTTGATGATGAATTTATATTTTTAGCGCTTTTTTTTCCAAACCTATTATTTTGGGAAAATTACAAATTGTGCTATGCCTTCCATTTTGCATAATTTTTTATTGTTCGAGTGATCCATATTTAAAATATTGAGTGAATTATTATTTTAATTATGCAAATGGCTGGCATAGTGAGAAATCAATATTCCTTAATATATCAAAAATAAGCAACTTCATTGTGTAAAAACTAGTTTCAATGAAACTAGATTTTTCAAAGATCCTTCCTTTGAATTTTATATGATTTCACCTACCAAATATTTGGTAAATTGAATATTTATTTGAAGAGGGAAGAATGCTAATGAAAAAAATAGTCCTCCATATCCCTAAAAAATAGGGACTTTGTGTCACAAAAATTAGTTCAAGTGAAACTAGATTTTGCAAGAATCATTCCCTCCAAATTTCTCATGATTCCGCCTGTTGGAACCTCAAGAAGTGAAGATGAGCCTAGATTCCCTTTATTTTCCACATTAAGACAGTCATTAGGGTATCATTAAAGCTTTAATAGAAATAAAAACCATCCATGTGCCCTCACCCTTGGATTTATTAGTGTCGATGTCACATTGGTCAATTGCAAGGGCTGGAATGAGGTGAAAAAGAGCTTAGAATGTGTCATGGAGCTTCACCAAGGTCATATTATGGACCATAGGGAATAACTTGGCATGAGTACACTTTTATATCCCAATTTTCCCCATTGTCCCAGATAGTTAGGAAAATTAATCCCACCACCTATCCAACTGAAAAAAATGACTAAGTATGGGAAACTTGAGAACACATTTCTCGGAGCTCAAGATGGTCTTTTTGGTGAAGCACTATATGATTTTGACTCCAAAAATAATTTTAAGAACAATCGGAGGGTTATAATCCTTCAATTTTTCCTACAACTCCTTAAATGGATCCTTTTATCTTGGGATGACAAGGTGTGCCTATAAAAACTAAGCTATCCTAAGAAACACCTGATTCTTGTGACAAATGTGTGAGTTTCATCATCTAGATGGTTCTTAAAAATTTCCAATGATTATTTGATTGAATCCTAACTTCTTATGGATCTCTAGGAATCATCTCGCAAAAGATCGTGTCTTGGATTTCGCTTTGCATTCCAACTGCTCCAAATCCTCTTAGACTTAAAAATGATACAAGAGGGGGAGGGGGGACATTTTTTTATCCCCATTATCTTAACATAGTTGGGATAATTACAAAATAAAATGTGATCATTTCCCTTGGCTTGATATGTGGCGGGAATGATTGGTGAGAATGGGTAATAAGGGAGAAAGACTTAAAAACCCGGGAGATGAAATATCATGTCATATGAAGAACTTGAGAAATGGAAAGGGGTGGGGTGAATTTTATTGTCCCAACTATTCTAATTGTCATGGAAATTCAAGAAATAGGGGCATAATAATGCACCCAAGGGGTATAAGGTCAATATCTAGCCAAAATTACATCTTTGATCACTTAACACCTTGTCAGAGAGGAATAGGGTCATATAAAGGTCTAGAGTATTTAATTTGGGGGTAGGGAATTTTTTTTTCCTTACTATCCCCATTATCCTAGATAGTTGGGACAATTATGACATTCAATATAGTCTAGACACCAAATGTGTCAGCTTCTAATGACAAATTTGACTAACTCCTGAAATCATGAAACTAAATTTCCCGAGCTATAGGGGGTATTTTTAGGTGAAATGTTATATCAATTTAACTCCCAATACCATTTTTAGGTCAATTGAATTGTTTTCAAGACTTTATTCTACATCCTTCTCCAAAATATCCTTCTTTTTTTTATTCAGGATCGTGAGGTGAGTCTTATAAGATTGGCCTTCTCATAGAAGAGATTAGGTCTTGTGAAAGATATGAAAACACCATCATGTAGATAATAAGTTTATATATCCTATGGTATCTTGTTTGCCTCTTGAATCATCCCAGATCTCCCAAAATGTTTTGTTGAAGTTCAAGTACCTTTTCCATCAGTAAGCTCCTCAAGCCTCCAAAACCTCTAAAACTTTCTCAAACCTTCCTAAACATACTCCATTGAATTTTCAAGATCTTTGATTACATATATAGATGAATTTAAGAATCTCTATAATCCTCGGAGGATGCATACCTACCTTGGAAAGGCTCAACAATAGTCTTTATAGGATTAGTAGAGATTTTACCTTTTGATAACATTTCACTAAATGGACTAGATGACCTCATGACCATGTTTTAAACACTTGGAAAGGTTTTTCAACACATTATGAAGATTTTCAAGGATAGGATGGTTATGAAACATAAGGTATATTGACTCAAAGGATTACTCAGGAGTGGCTTTGGACAATTTTTTTAACTTGGGTCCATTGTTGTGCTTAGAAATTTGGAAATTTTCATGTTCAACATTTGCATGACAATATGTAACTTATCTCAAATGTTCATTATGTTACATCAACATAATAAAATAAATATTGATATTACTTACTTTTATGCTTAGAATATCATGTTGGAGTATGTGAAGCTTGACCTAATGATGCAAGCTTATGTGGGGATTGAGTATGGTTGTAATGGTGAGGTGACTTGTTTTCTACATTTCATTAAATGTTGAGTGACTCAAACCTGCACCATACCTCCTAATGAACATTCCAACTCCATTCTTTCTAACTTACATCATCTAATTATTCCATGTCTTAGTCATTAATTTAGGTGAGAGTAGTTTTTCTATAGACTCAAATTCTACGGACCTAGTAGCACCCCACTTAGGTTAATTTACACCAAGTATTTATTAGATGCACTCGAAAAGACCTTCACCCTCACTAACCCCAATTCTTGGTTTTTATTATTGTTTATTTTTTTATTCTCTATTTTTGTAAGTACCTACCAAAATTGTTGAAAGAGATGTCAAACATATCATCTTCCAAGTTCTAACCCAGTCTTCATCATCCCTTTTTAATCTCCACACTCACTTAGATGGATGGAACATTTTTGCATCCATTCTTTACCTCCACACTCACCTTACTGGATAGAAATTTTGTAATTTGTCCTAAATATTGTTACAAGAGAGATACAAATAATTCATTCTCCCATAGTACTTCAATCCGTTGGGAATCCTCTTTCCACTGTCATTCATGGGAGCTTGATGCTCAACACTTTTTCATTGTCATTGTGCTAGCACTAAATTTAGAAAAAATACATATGAATCCTATGCTAATATTCCCAAAACCCCATGTGAAAATGGAATCTTTTGGGTATTTCAATTTTGTTTGAGTATTGTATGGGAATTTTATGTCATATTCTTTAAACTTAGGTGTGGGAGGTGTGTTATGGCATGCAATTGATCACTGTTAGACTCAACACACCAATATTGTTCTTGGCTATGGCTATCACTTTGGCCTTATGATAGGAGGACCATAAGGAGGCTGGGTGAAACACCTTGCTATATGTCACACCCCACATTTTTCATTATGTTTTTTTTTCAAAATGACTTTTTATATTAAATAATCTATGCACATAGGGACTAGTTACGGTATAATTTCTCATATTTGAATGTACATACATATGTGTAATTAACATGGTATGCATACTAATGTAGAAAATTATGCACGACATTGTAGTGGAACTTTTCATCATGCTTCCATAATATTACTTAGTATCATAATGTATTTTACATACTTGTTGATGCTTATGATCATTACATTCTCATTGTAGAGGATTGTTTTCTTTTGTTTCACTTATTACATGACTAAGTTTCAATATTGTTGGTTTGATCATGTTTACTATTATACCTTTTGTAATTGTATTCTAGTAATGAGAATCAATCACTATTACAACACGTAGTATTTTTATTAACCTTACATGCGAGACTTGGTTAATGATTGTGATGCGTTAAAAATATTATATTGGTAATGATAGAGAAAGGTTAAAGTGGGTTATTAATTTCTCTGCTAACATGTGCTATTTTATTAACTAAATGTTGAATAGATGGTCTTAGACCTTAGAAACACTTTATTAGTTAGTGGAAGTTTGGACGCTATCATTGTGTTAGAACTTGTGAGGTAAGATAGTGTTTCTATATAATCCAATGGCCATTATTGGGAAAGTATAACAATGATACTATTAAGCTAACTACATATTCATATGAAATGGAATATTATTTTACTAAATAATAGGTATGAGACCATGTTGGGGGCATATAAGATTATCTCCATGGTCTTTGACCATATAGTTGGGAAAATGATTATAAGGGTTGACAATGTTTATAAGTTGGTTGATGGTCGGCCTTGGCTGTAATGTTTATTAAAATTAAACTAGAAATTACACATGAGTTACAAATTACACCGAAGGGATGTTCACGCATAATCTTGTGTGTGTACTTCAATCTCATACAATCATCAAGATATGATCTCTCCATCATCTCGAAGCATTAAATTGATTTTAAGCCCTTTCATCACATTTAATTTTTGTGAAGCATATTTCATAATCTTTTAGGGGCACCACTCATTTTATTCCCTTTTCTCCACCTCCCACAACTTAGCATTCTAAATATGCTAAATTTTCATGAAACAAGTTCAATGTCAACAACACGGTCTAGATGACCAAATGGTTTGTTTTTAAGAAACTATAAATAAATTTGGATCTCTCTATATCATTGTTGGTCTGATATGATGCACCTTGTTAAAGTGTCAACTTATATCTACATTTTGATTTACGTAGCATTACCAGTGATATCTACAAGAACATTGTTTTTTTTGAAATGATGGAGCCTATTTGCATAAATGTTTGATAGAAGAACATAAGTTTCAGTATTTTGAAAGTTAAACTAAAAAATGATTGTTGTATTTCATCATGGTCCATATTCTTTTGTGTTGTACAAGTCCCAAGAAAATACAACCATGAAAAATCTATTTTTTTGCATATCCTATAAACATGTCATTCCATTCAAGAGTACATCTCTTTAAGGTATTTCCTATAATTGTTCATAGATCTACAAACAAAAATGAAGCTTACATGGTAAAGATATGTTACAAATAATTGCATTGTTTCATAGGGTTTGATTCATATGGGTAATATGAATGCATCATAATTTCCTCAAAAATCTATAAATTTCTAAGTCCTCTCAAAACATATATTAGATGGTCTTTCTCCTCTTGATAATCAAGTGGATCTTTAAAATATTGAATACGAACAAAGAATTTCTACAATTCCTCCATCATTTGAAAGAGGAGATGACCAAAACCAACTACATGGTACAAAAACACTAGGCTTAACCCAAATTTGATGAACACGTTTCATGATCTTCTCGCCATTTCATGAAAAATTGTCCCCATTTGACTTGAAATTCAAGACATTAATGAAAAGGAAAATTTTCACTACTGGAAAACACTTATCAAATTTGATATTTTACAATATGTATTAAATAAATGATGATGACTTTGGATGGAAATCTATGTCAAACTTTGGTAGAATAGATACCCCTCAAAATCAATCCAAAAAAGATGATTTCGAAGAAACAAATACTCTCTAAAACACTAAACCTAAAAAGACCGATTATTAGAGCAGTGGAAACCAACCAACCTAAAAAAACCAAAACCTTGACAAATCCAACAACAAAAAGGAATGTTCACATACACTCCACTAAATAAATCCAAAACTGGTACAACCATGGATAGACCAAGGTGTATGTCTGACATCTTTTCAGGACCATGGTTACTTTTTAGTGTTCCATGTTCTTTAAAAAGTATCCCACTAACCACCTCATGAAATGTGTCATTTGGAGGCACAAAAATATCAATATTGAATTGGGCTACAGACCCCATTATGTGATATGCACGATCCAATTCTCTGTTTATTAAAACATTAAAACAATATATAATCCATAGTCACTTAAATAATAATAAAAACATCATATTGATATAGATCCCATTATAAGGGATGTAAAATCTATAATGTCAAGTTTTGAAGATATTATGTTTAAGCACGTGTTTCGGGAAGCAAATGAATGTGCAAACACATTAGCTAATTTTGGTATGTTAGCTAATCATAAAAAATGGTGGCGGATGAGGGAGGGTTACCGCAAAGTACAAAGGACAAAATTTATGCAGAAAGGAGGATTCATGCTTGAGTTTGGGAGTGCTGTGATTTGGGAAATAAATTCATCACGGGTGTATTTATCCTTTCAAATCATTAGTTTGACTGCCATGGGTGGGAGCTGGCTTTTAAAATGTCTGGTTAAGAGTTCTGGTATGTATCTGCTTTCCTTTTTTAGAAGGTAGACAAAGATGGGGGGTGCTAGGGTTAGGGTGGAGCCGTCGTCCTCTTCTTGTCTGCAATGAGATGCTTTTATTTGGGGTATATTCAAAGAGGGTGGTATTTCCTACTTTATTCAAAGTTTGAGGGGTTCGAGATGATGTTATTTCATGAGAGTTTTCTCTGTCCTAGAATAAGGGTCTGGTTTCGATGAGAGGGGTAAGTTTTTTAGTGTCTGAAGATTTAATTGGTAACGTAACCAAAATGGATTGTGAAGGTAGCAAAGTTTATAAGGATAGATCTCGTCTTCAGGAAGAGGTACATATTTTCTTGGAAAATGAGGAAAGAATTTGTTTTATGGAGGATGGAATTGCTCATAACTCTTTACCAGGTCGGTGGGTAGAGGTTTGTTTTCATCTTATGAAATATATTACGCTGGATGGCAGATATACAGAAGGTACATTCTCAACATCTTATGTTGCTAAACCATTTTAGGTGAAATAGAAAGATTAGTATTCCATTTTATATTTTCAACTCTCTGAGTGCCTCTGTTAAAAAATTCAAAGAGAAGAAAATTGAGTTGATTTTGCATCAAGGTTTAATTATGTTGTTGGTTAGAGCTGGAAAACCTATTCTGAATACTAAGGGGTTAGTGGGCATCTAGGTAGTGATTGGGAAGATTACATTCCGTTGGTTGATTGAGCCAAACTTTTGAAAATCAAGGAGAGGGTGTGAAGGAGCTAAATGTAGTGTCAGCTTTGTAGGATTTAGCTGGTGAGGAGGTGGAAGAAGGGGAGAAAGATTTGGTTTTGTTTTTTTGGCTAGTAAATTAGAAGCCTTGGAAGAATCTGTAACCCAAGTAAAATCTCAAAACAGAAATTTTCTTAGGGGAGTGCAGAGGTCGAATGGGGAGATCAGAGCTTTGGAGAATAGGGTGGATACCCTTCAAGGTTTGGTGGCGAGTGTTACAGTTAAAAAGAGACAGTTGATCATTTCATCCTCTGAGGAGGAAGACAACTATGTGGGAGGTGTGGAAGGAGCTGGGCCAAGCTCTCGTACCAGGGCCAGGACTAAATAGGTCCTTTTGTGGCCTTTGTGCTGACTGGTGGTTTTTGTATAGCTTTTTTACTTGTTTTGGCTGGGCTTTTTGTGGATCAATTTTTCTCATTGATCCTGCCCTGTTTTCTTTTTGTTTGGTTTTTTTATAGATATTAAGTATCATTTGAAACTTATTGTAATATATTTTTTGTAATTGGTCCTTTGGAGCCTTTTTCCAAATTATTATCTCAAAAATATACATATGAATGAAAATTAAGGTCGATGTATCAAAAAGATTTGAAAACCATTTAGATAAATAGTTTTTGGATTTGGATTTACAATTCAATGGGAAGTGAGTGAGATGATTATGATTTATCAAGACAACATCATATTATCTATCTCAACCGATAAAAACATGGTCAGTTTCAATCCATCCCCAAAAGAAAGAAACGTTTGAAAACCTAAGAAATTCAAGCTTGAAATATTTTATTTTTCTAGTGGTTTTAAAGGAGTGGTGCTTCACACACAAGATCAATCGCCCCCAAATGGCAGAATTTATTCAATTTCCATCCCATACACATTATGGTTGACAACTAGATATGATTCTTCTATCCATCACCTTCCCAAAACCCCATGGTTAGATTTCATCCTCTACGCTATCAAATCCACCATTGCCAAACACAAGCATGCGAATATCCGGGTGGTGGGCACTCTTTAGAGCCACCTTTTTGATGATTTTCAGTTGGAAAATGAGTGGAGATGAGGTTTTACAGGTAAAAATGTAGAGAATGGGCATGGCCGTGGGAAACATTGCTAACATTTTCACTCATCATTCCATTAATGAGTCGATCATGTCCGCGTTTGGAAAGGAAATGAAGGCTTTACATCTGATTCTATAGGCGAGACTACAGTAAGTTTGTGTCCATCGCTTGATTTTAAGAGGGCTCATGGACTTCATCAATGGTGGTCACCAAACCTCCAATTTCGGTGTACTAAATTCACCTTTCCTTCCTCTAAATTGTGACGGATTTATGGAAGAATATCTAGGATAGTAAATATCTAGGACTGTAGAAAAATATCTATAATATGGTAACTGTAATGTTAAAACGCAAGAATTTTACACTCTCCAGAAGGAAATATTCAAAGGTAGATGCCTACCAATGTATTATGATGAGTGTTTGATAGATAGTCAACACATGCAATTGTTAATTATTTGTCTCCTTGTATTTGATCTCTCAAATGGTGATGACCATGCACTATATCTAAGTTAGTTAATGATTATTATAGGAAACTCGGTGGTGGAGAAAGTTTCAAAGCCACGATGTGGCATGAAAAGAATGAATCAAAATTTAATGATTATGGGAGTCTTGAAGCTTCCACTAGAAGCTAACTATTGCATGGAGGTTTATTTTTATTTGGTCATTTACAAACTAGGAATTTTTCTCTCCCTTCACAAGCTCCATTTTTCTAACCTATGCATGTTGTTTTTGAATGGATCATGGAGATTTTGTGGATTTATTAATGGAAATTGGGAAATTTAATAAGTTGGGTTCTGCCATTTCTTTGGCACTATTATTTTTTTGATTTGGAAGTAATATTGGTGGGGTTTTGGTAAAAATGTGGAGGAAGAAATATGGTCTTCTCGAGCCTCCGAGAAAATTGTTGAGGGAATAATCAAGAAAGTTTCAAACTATTTTTTTAATAGGCATGAAATTTTTATTATATCTCCACTAATGATTATTGTTTGCAATGTATGTAGGAATATTTTCCTATGTTTTTACATGAATATTGTATTTATTGTTGACTGTTTGTGAATGACATTTTATTTAAAAATTGTGATAGTTTAGAAATGTTTTAATTTTCAAAATGGTAATGACAGAGGGTTTATGCATGGTAAATAAACTATTTCATTTTACCATCTAGATATACCATGTATGCTTGTTAACCTTTAATTTTGTAGTCATTTTCTTGATTAAAAAGTGAAAAATTGTTGGCTCCAAATGAAAATTCCAGCTTTATAAGTTATCATTTTGTGGGTTTCATAACCATAAGGAAAACAAGGTAAAATGCTAACTAGATAGTTTTTTTGCTATACTTTTTGGGTGTTGTTTCTTTCCTCAGTAGGGTGAATATTATTATTTAAGGACTATAAATATAATGTGAATCCATGTAGACCTAGAGTAAAATTTAGTTTCTCTTGATGGTCTAAAATTATTAAATTTCAATCTTAATATTTTCTTAGCACTATCGCTTTGAAACTTGTTATAAGTGACTTGTTTGTTGGGAAGTAGGATAAATTTGGATGAGTTCGAATCTATACTATGAATGAAAAATGGGTTAATTTATCTCTGTATATTTCAAATTTATTTTAAAAATAGTCTTTCCTTGATGAGGACCGACATCATTTGATAATGTTGTAGTATTAATCATGTGCATTATTTGAAAAGTTTATGGTTAATTTTTTTATGAGATTGAGGTTGATTCATTAGTGCCTTTTATAAAATTAAGGTATTATCATTTTACTATTGGTAAGTGTTATCACCAAATCATAGCACCCCTAGATGTTGATCAGATTTCTAGGTTGATCATACTAGCATCCAGTGTGATTACATAACATTGAATCCTTTCTCCAAGTGTGGGACTTACAAAAATGAGAAAGGAATCTCCAGAGAAGGTTGGTTCCTATTCCTCTATTCAGATGCACATGAAAAATGCAGAGGGTTCACTCAAAGTCTAATCTAACTTACCAGGGAGACAGGGTAAGAAGATGTATAAAAATAAACCTAAACTAACAAAGGTGATGCACCGAGGAATGAAGAACACCTATCTTTCCAATAAACACAAACCATTAAAATGTGATGCAAGATCATGCACAGATAACAAAATTTGCAGTGAAAGATCAGGAGGATGCAAATGAACACAGAGAGGGTTGAGAATCATCCACAGACATGCATTACTTGCTCCAAAGATTGATACAATACACTACAAAATGCCAAGAGGCAGAGTCACATTACAGTTTCAAATGGGAGGTTCGAACTCCACAAATTCACCTGCCAAAGAGAAGAAGGGAGGGGCAAAACAGGAATGTTCGACCCTTAGAAAGAAGCCCCTCTTTACAATATATAGGAAGAATGAGAGAGGGAAGAGAGAGGAAAGTCAGATCTACCCCAACCACTTCTAGGTCGCATTTATTTTATCTCATTATGGTGGTGGGTGAGAACCCTGGCAAGAGCGGCGAACTGTATTTTGCATTAAAGTTGGTTGTTGAAATGTCAGTTCTGCCATTACCACGTGCCAGAGACGTTTCTTGATTTTCTCTCTCCAAACTGAACCAAAATGCAAGATTGACCCTGGAATCATGTAGAGAATTTCACCAGCTTTCCATTGATATAAAGAACGTGAAAATCCGAGCTCTGGATCGAAAGTTATGGCGATCTGAAGATTTAGGGCAAAAACAGGCCAAAACGGATCGGCGGGAAAATATTTGAATTTTTTCCCCGCACTGCCACTTGGATGACACGTGTCAGGCTCTAATTCATCTGCATGGGTTCATCCTCTAAAATTCCTTTTGGGCCCTTAAACTTGGACACGTGGCACTATTTTATTGATTCAGGCCTGAGGGGCGCACTTTGTCCTTTTAAAATTTGGTATTTTTCACTTTGGGAAAATTTTCCCATTTCTCCCCGTGCTCCACCACTCAAGTGCCACATGGCATGATTTCATTGGATGTGGGCCCTTCCTAACCATTTCCCTTTTGTTTTTTTCTTTGGAAAATTTTTCAAAATTTTCCCGCCGGGCCAATGAGGTGAAGACACGTCACGAGATTTGATTTGTCGGCGGCTCTTTCAGCTTTTCACGTCTCACGCGTCCCTCGCATACCTTTGGCCCGGCTGTCCCAAACTACCTGGGACAAATATCTCCAAACCACCTGATTCGGGCCTCCTTGTTCCTGTTTGAGGTGAAGACACGTGGCAAGATTCCATTCGCTCTCGGCTCTTTCGGCTTTTCGCGTCCCGCGCGTACTTTTGGCCCGAATGTCCCAAACGAAAGTCCTCTGTTTCGGCCGATCCAGCCGGTTCACGTCCTCCACGTACTCTTGTCCCAACTATCCCAGACTACCTGGGACAAATATCTCCAAACCACCCGAAATGGACTGACTTGCGCCAAACCGGCCGATCCGCGTCCTTCGCGTACTTTTGTCCTGTGTCCCAACTGTGCGAAACAGACTTAGGCAATTTTCTTCATTTTTTTGGTCGATCCGGCTTTTCGTGCCCCACGCGTCCCGACGTCCCAACTCCTGTGCTGATGATCGCCGCTGGTGGCTTTTCGGCCGATTCGTGCTCCGACGTCCCAACTGTCCCAAGGACCTCTGGACTAGGACTTAGCCGATTTTCTCTGTATTTCGGCACCAAGCTTGGCTTTTGCAATTTTTTCACATTTTTAAAACTTGTCGGGTTTTCTTCTTGGACAGGAGAGTTAGAAGGAAGCCGAGGGGACCCCAAAACATGATTTTGGGCCTTAAATCAATCTATTTTCTTGGGACTAAAGAATTTGATGCATGTTATCAAAATTACCTTGAGGGGTGAATTTTGGATAACAGTTTTGGTGACTCAGCGGGGTTATCTTCCTGTCAGATGAAGAACGGCCAGCTGCTCATAGCAATCCATTGGGCATGGAGTCATAACCTGAAACCAACTTGATCTCTGATCCCGATCCTGATACCGTAACTCATTCCTCGAGAGCACTCTGAACTGTAGAAATTCAACCTGAGAGCGACAAAACCTGTGCCAAAGCACTTAGGGAAAAAGAAACCTAACTACAACAAGACAATGTGCATACGCACTTAGAGGAATTGAAATCCTAAACTAATATTTACAAGGGTGAAAAGCTTTCTTTCTAGTAGCAACGTTTGAGATAGATCCCATTGACCGGAACCTACAATTCTTCACCATCCAACTTAGCCAGTCGGAAAGCATTCCTACCTTTGCATTCAATGATCACGTACGGGCCACTCCAAATGGCATCGAACTTGGAATGCTTTCCTGGTTTTGCACGATCTGCATCCCATTTCAACACTAGATCTCCAATCTGGAAGGTTCTAGCCTTGGCTTTCTTATCAAAAGTCTTCTTGATCAAGGCTTGATCCTTCTCTATTGCTTGGGCTGCATACTCTCTAACTTCTTGGAGCTCCATTAATTCTACATATCTAACCTCCATGGGTTCAAACTCAGCTAGTTCCAACTGTTTCATGAGCTCCAATGCTGGAAATTCTAATGATATAGGCAATACTACCTCTTTCCCATAGACCAATTTGTAGGGAGAACTACCTGTAGACCTCTTTGGTGTTATCCTATCAGCCCATAATGCTGATTTTAGCTTGGTATGCCATGTCCTTTGGTTTTCATCCAGAGTTCTTCTGATGATCCTTAGCAAATTCTTATTCGTGGACTCGGCTTGACTATTACCTTGAGGGTAATAGTTTGATGAAGTGCTGAGATACACACAATTCTTGACAGCCCATTCAGTGATCTTTGTGCCAAGGAATGCCAATGCATTGTCTGATATGATAGTGGCAGGGGAACCAAACCTCATGACTATCCCTTCATAGAAATCTAAGATATTAGATTCATTTGCCTCCTTGAGTGCCACTGCTTCGGTCCACTTGGTGAAATAATCCGTTGCTGTAAGTATCCACTTGTGGCCTTGACTTGAATTGGGATTGATAACCCCAATGAAGTCCAATCCCCATTGCATGAATGGCTGATTTACTGAAATTGGACGAAGGGGCAGCGCTGCTAACCTCTCTTTCCCTGTGAAGAATGCACATCTCTTGCATTTTTTGACCCATGAGTAGCAATCATTGAACATAGTAGGCCAATAGTAACCAGCTTTCATGATTTTGAGAGCTGTCACTCATGGAGCAAAGTGGCCTCCTGCTTCCCCGTCATGGAACTCGTGCAAGATCTTCTCAACTTGACCTGTTCCAATGCATCTTAATAGAACACCATGGATGTCTTTCTTGAACAAGATACCATTAATGAGTACATACGGGATAGCTTGTAATCTAAAGTATCTCCTCTTTTCTTTGCTCATTTCTGGAGGGCACAAGCCTGTTTGGAGGTAATGCACCAAGTCTTGAGTCCAACATGGAACGGGTGCATCATCAGTCGGTTGTTCTTGATCATTCTGTAGTAGCAGGACAGCATCTTCTTCACCTTCTGAGCCGTCTGGTTGTTTGGAAGTGAGCTGCTCACACAAACCTTTGCCACGAACCAGTTTGGTTACTCTGATTTCAATATCATATTCCATCACCCGAGTGATCCAACCTACTCTCTTCTCATTTAAATCCTTGTTTAGGAGAAAGTCCTTGACACCAACATGAGACACCAGCAGCTGAATCTTATTGTTTGAGACCAAATGTCTGAACTTCTTCAAGCTCCTGATGACAACAAGGACGTGCTTTTCGATGAAAGAGTACTTTATTTCGTAATCTTCCAAGGTTTGACTGAAGAACGCTATGGGTTGTTCTGAACCTTCTCTATTCAGCTGTGTCAAGATAGCTGAGATTGTATCTGATCCTCCAAACACATACAACATGAAGTCCTTTGAAAAGTCTGGGTTGATAAGAGTTGGAGCTTGTGATATTGCATGCTTGATGTTTTCAAAACTCTCTTTGCCTTCTGCTATCCATTTGAATGCCAGATTCTTCTTCAACATCATTGTTAAAGGCTTTACAAGAGTGGAAAAATTAGGCACAAATCTGCAGACAAAGTTTATCCTTCCCAAGAAGCTTTGAAGAGATTTCTTGTGGTGTGGCAATGGAAGTGTTCGGATGGCTTCAACCCTTTCAGGATCAATTGTTAGCCCTTCCCTAGAGACAATGTGACCCAACAATTTGCCTTCATGTGCCAAGAATATACACTTCTTTGGATTCAACGATACTTCGAACCTTCTACACCTCTGAAACACTTGTCTGAGGTGAAAGAGATGGTCTGCTGCATTCTTTGAGAAGACAGTGATATCATCTAGGTATACCAGCACTATATTGTTGATTAAGCCTTTGAATGCCATATCCATAGCTCGTTGAAATGTTGCTCCGCATTTGATAGTCCAAATGGCATCTTCTTGTAAGCATACGTGCCCCATTTTGTAGTGAAGGCCGTCTTGAATTGATCTTCTTCCTTCACCATTATCTGATTATAGCCTGAATATCCATCTAGCAATGAAAACCTTTCTGAACCAGCTACAACCTGCAATATTTGCTCCATGGAAGGGAGTGGGTAATGGTCCTTGAGAGAGGCTCTATTCAAGTCTCTGAAGTCAACACACAATCTGATCTCTCCACTCTTCTTTCTGACTAGAACTAAGTTGGCAACCCAACTAGAATGCTTGATTGGGAATATGATTCTTGACTCAATCAGCTTGTCCAATTCTTTCCTCATGAGAGGCTCCATGTGTGGATTGACTGCCTGTTTCTGCCTGACAGGCTTAGTATTTGGATCCAATTCGATGGTATGCTAAGCTAAGTTGGGATTGAAACCTTTCAAGTCTTCATAGCTCCAAGAAAACACGTCAGGGAACTCTTGACATAGCTGTATGAACTCATACCTTTCTTGTTCAGTTGTCATCCTTCCAATTTGCAATGGTTTGTTCTCTTCTACCAAGATGGATACTGAATCCTCTCTCTTGACTTGAATGTTTGCTTTCTCCTTTCTAAACTGATCATTGGGATTAAAAATGGACTCCAAAGTGATAAGTCCCTTGGGCAGCTTGTTAGTTCTCAGCTGTACCACTTGGTCACCATACTGTTGTTCCAATTTTTCTTGATTCTTGGCTGAGAACTCAGCTTCTTCTTGCAAGAAATGGATGATTTGCTGGTCATTTTCAAACACTTGCCAACTGACATTGTTATCCGGAACTGAAGGCCTCACAATCACGTGGATGTTTGGCTATACCTTGTCTTGTTGAATACTTTCCACAATGTCAAAGGCTGCCCCTACTGCTGCAAGCCTGTCAGCAGCTTGATTCTCTTTCCTAGGAATGGATTTGATGCCAAAACCCTCAAAATCTTCCATGAGGTCCCACACCCTATTCTTGTAGCACTTGAGTAGATCATTCTTGGCAGCATGTTGTCCCCTGACCTGATTTACAATCAATTCACTGTCCCCAAAGACTTGCAAGTTCTTTATTTTCTTCTTGATTGCCCAATGCATCCCTTGCACCAAGGCTTCATATTCAACAGTGTTATTGGAGCATGTAAACTGAAATCTAAAAGCTGAATAGTACTTTACTCCTCGAGGTGAAACAAGCATGGCTCCACCTCCTGCACCTTGTCTACTCCTTGATCCATCAAAAACAACTTCCATACCTCATTGTCATCCTTGTGGTTTGGCTTGGTGATGCTAGGAATAGGTTGATTTTCTTCGTGTATACAATAGACCCCTAGCTCAGATTCTTCTACTTCTTGATAAGGATCAAAAGCATGTATCTTGTTTGCCCATTCA
Source organism: Taxus wallichiana var. yunnanensis (assembly GCA_018340775.1). Lineage (NCBI taxonomy): Eukaryota > Viridiplantae > Streptophyta > Pinopsida > Cupressales > Taxaceae > Taxus > Taxus wallichiana. The sequence continues at coordinate 108,552,684 of CM031241.1, read as the reverse complement.
TCAAGAGTTAGATCCGGGATGCTTCCAACCTTAGTGTCAGCTTCATCAGAGCTTGGGTGATCTTCTTGATCAAATGCTGAGCAATTGGCATTAATCTGACTTGGAGTGTAAGGCTCAATATGGAAGTTTGCAATAGGTTCTGACCTGATTGTGGCTTTGGTTCCATACCTCATTCTGAACAAAATGTGTGACCAATCAAACAAAATATCCTCCAATCTTGGCTGTGAAGTCCCTTGACAAGCAAAGGGCAAAGAGTGGTGGAAGGTCTATGACTGATACATCTTGTAAAACAACAACGTTTGGACATGCATGCAAGGTAAGACTCAAGTTTTTAATCACTCCAACTATTGCTATTGTTGTCCCATCTAGCTGCACTACCCCTTTGGATATTGTTTCATACTAGAGCCCTAGCTGATCAGCTATTTGTTTAGGCATTACTGAGCTACTTGCCCCGAGTCTATCATGCAATTGTGCACTAGCTGATTTCCAATGATCAATGAAACATAGAAAGGAGGGGGTTTCAACATTTTACCTTGCTGTCCTCCATGATTTCCCTCAGGCTGGGCAGCATTTGTAAGCACTTTGTCTTGCATTTGAACTTGCTGATTCAAAGTTGGCCAATCCTTCATGGCAGCTTGCAGCAGATCTCTTTGGCCTGGGATGGATAGGGATTCCCACATTGATATATTAACATTTGTCTTCTTCATCTGATCAATGATACTGAATGGTGATGAAGGATCTCTTTGTTGTCCCTTGGTTTGTACATTCACTCCTTGCACGTGGGCAGCAACAACTGGTATTTGAGTTGGCCTAGGGGTTGTTCTTGGCTGCCCTTGTGCATTTGAAATTGGACTTTGCTTGCCAACCATTTGTGGAACCATGGAAGGTTGTGGATTGGTTGGGGCTAATGGTTGTTCTTCACCCAAATTCCTCCTTTTTGACCTTGTGTTGGCTGCAACACCTTGAGAAATTACCTGGTTCATGCCACAAAAATCCTCTGCTTGCCAATTTACCAATGTGGTGTCATTTGGGGCTGATTGCTATTGGAATGTTTCTTGTTGTTGGTTGTTTCCTTGACTACCCTCACCCTCCACACCAGTAGTTGTCACCATTAATGCTTGATTGAAAGCACCATTGAAGCACATGGATTGGTTATGAGGCTCATTGCATGGAAAACACCAATCGTACTCCTGGGCAATGTTGTTTTGTGTTGGCACCAGTGCCTTAGAGGTAGATATGGCATTTGGATTATAGGGCTGGAATGGTCTATTGGCAGGAGGCCTTGTTTGATTCATATTTGCAACTGGATTAGGTGGCCTTTGTGGTTGGTATGGCTGCCTGTTAGGATGAGTTTGGGGCTGATAAGAAGGTCTAAAACCTTGGGCTTGTTGCCTCTTGAGAGTAACCAGCTCATTGCCTAGGTTTTGCAATTGCTTCATGACTTCTTGAAGCTCATTTGGGGCACTTGGAGATGAAGTGGAAGCTTCATTTGAACTCTGATTTCTAGGAGTGGGAGAAGGAGCCAAATTAGGTGCTTGATTGGTGTTTGGACTCTCTAAACTTGGAAACAGTGGCATGGGAGGTCTAGGGGCAAGTTTGCCAGCTTGGATCAAACAATTTTCAGCCCTAATGGCAATGCTATAAGCCATAGGGATAGTTATGCCTCCCATGGACTGAATCAACATAGAAATATCAGAATTTAGAGCTTTGAGATAGTAGAGAAAAGCACCTTCTGCTTGTTGGCCCTCGACCGCCACTAGGAATTCTCTCCCAAGTCTTTTGAAATCTGAAGTTGAAATCGGTCACCGCTCATTGGGAGCTCTCTTGATGGTTGTCAGCTGCTCCAAAAGAGACAAGTTGTCTCCTTTTTCTCCAAATTGCTCATGAAGTGCTATACACAAATGATTCCAATTTGTGATAGAACCAGCTCCAAGGCTTCTAAACCATTGCAATGCTTTCCCTTGAATGAAGATGCCAAAGAACTTGACACCACTTCTTGCATCTCATTGATTTCATGGATTGCACAAAGGTTAGCAATATCTTTAACATGATCACCTGGAGTAGTCTAATTTTCTCCAATGAAGTATGGAATGTTCTTCAAGGCTGCAATAGGAATTGGATGTTGTGCATTGAGGGCAAGTGGGCTCTGTTGCCTGTGAAGTTGACATAGGGGTTGTTTTGTGCCATTCTAATTGGTCTTAAAACCCTTGTTGACTGAATGAAAGGCCTACCAGGTGGAGGAGTTGAGAGAGTTCTGTTTGGTGGAGATGGAGACCTTTGAATCCTTCTTCCTCTTTGCCTTCTTCTTGGAGATAATTGCAGGTATTCAAACAGCACTTCTTCTTCTCCAACTCTTGACCTTGTGGTGACTCTTCTCATGAGTTTTTAGGCCTGCACTGCTAAAACCAATTGATTCTTCCCCTTGGAGTCACCAGATATGCAAATAATAGCTCTTTTCAAGCAAGAAAATTGCAGCAGATGCACATCAACTTTGCTGCAATAAAAATGAGACCTCTAGTGTCCCACCGGTGTGCCAAAACTGTTATCACCAAATCACAAAGACTTCCTAGATGTTGATCAGATTTCTAGGTTGATCATACTAGCATCCAGTGTGATTGCATAACATTGAATCCTTTCTCCAAGTGTGGGACTTGCAAAAATGAGAAAGGAATCTCCAGAGAAGGCTGGTTCCTATTCCTCTGTTCAGATGCACACGAAAAATGCAGAGGGTTCACTCAAAGTCTAATCTAACTTGCCAGGGAGACAGGGTAAGAAGATGTAGAAAAATAAACCTAAACTAACGAAGGTGATGCACCGAGGAATGAAGAACACCTATCTTTCCAATAAACACAAGCCATTAAAATGTGATGCAAGATCATGCACAGATAACAAAATTTGCAGTGAAAGATCAGGAGGATGCAAATGAACACAGAGAGGGTTGAGAATCATCCACAGACATGCATTACTTGCTCCAAAGATTGATACAATACACTACAAAATGCCAAGAGGTAGAGTCACATTACAGTTTCAAATGGGAGGTTCGAACTCCACAAATTCACCTGCCAAAGAGAAGAAGGGAGGGGCAAAACAGGAATGTTCGACCCTTAGAAAGAAGCCCCTCTTTACAATATATAGGAAGAATGAGAGAGGGAAGAGAGAGGAAAGTCAGATCTACCCCAACCACTTCTAGGTCGCATTTAGTTTATCTCATTATGGTGGTGGGTGAGAACCCTGGCAAGAGCGGCGAACTGTATTTTACATTAAAGTTGGTTGTTGAAATGTCAGTTCTAGCCATTACCACGCGCCAGAGACATTTCTTGATTTTCTCTCTCCAAACTGAACCAAAATGCAAGATTGACCCCAGAATCATGTAGAGAATTTCACCAGCTTTCCATTGATATAAAGAACGTGAAAATCCGAGCTCTGGATCGAAAGTTATGGCGATCTAAAGATTTAGGGAAAAAACAGGCCAAAACGGATCGGCAGGAAAAATATTTGAATTTTTTCCACGCACTGCCACTTGGATGACACGTGTCAGGCTCTGATTCATCTATGGGTTCATCCTCTGAAAATTCCTTTCGGGCCCTTAAACTTGGACACGTGGCACTATTTTATTGGTTCGGGCCTGAGGGGCGCACTTTGTCCTTTTAAAATTTGGTATTTTTCACTTTGGGAAAATTTTCCCATTTCTCCCCCACGCTCTGCCACTCAAGTGCCACATGGCACGATTTCATTAGATGTGGGCCCTTCCTGACCATTTCCCTTTTGTTTTTTTCCTTTGGAAATTTTTTCAAAATTTTCCCTTCGGGCCGATGAGGTGAAGACACGTCACGAGATTTGATTTTTCACGGCTCTTTCGGCTTTTTACGTCTCACGCGTCCCTCGCATGTACCTTTGGCCCGGCTGTCCCAAACTACCTGGGACAAATATCTTTGAACCACCCGATTCGGGCCTCCTTGTTCCTATTTGAGGTGAAGACACATGGCAAGATTCCATTCGCTCTCGGCTCTTTCGGCTTTTCGCGTCCCACGCATACTTTTGGCCCGGATGTCCCAAACGAAAGTCCTCTGTTTTGGCCGAACCGGCCGGTTCACGTCCTCCGCATACTCTTGTCCCAACTGTCCCGGACTACCTGGGACAAATATCTCCGAACCACCCGAAATGGACTGACTTGCGCCAAACCGGCCGATCCGCGTCCTTCGCGTACTTTTGTCCCGGATGTCCCAACTGTGCGAAACAAAGACTTAGGCAATTTTCTTCATTTTTTCAGATCCGATCCAGCTTTTCACGCCCCATCGTCCCGACGTCCCAATTGTGCATGTGACTACCCACAGCGGCTTTTCGGCCGATTCGTGCTCCGACGTCCCAACTATCCCAAGGACCGCCTGGACTAGGACTTAGCCGATTTTCTCTATTTTGGCACCAAGCTTGGCTTTTGCAATTTTTTCACATTTTTAAAACTTGTCGGGTTTTCTTCTTGGACAGGAGAGTTAGAAGGAAGCCGAGGGGACCCCGAAAACATGATTTTGGGCCTTAAATCAATCTATTTGCTTGGGACTAAAGAATTTGATGCATGTTATCAAAATTACCTTGAGGGGTGAATTTTGGATAACAATAAGACTAAGGTATAATCATTATAATTTTTGGGAAGAATAAAGTATTTTCGTTATCGTGGTTTGGTAAAAATTGAAGTATTTTTATCATCATTGTTCGTTAAGGTTAAAGTATCAAATGTTGGCATTGTTTGTAAAGTAAAGTTTTTCATCTTAAACATTGTCAATTTAATAATGGTTGTAAACATTACCATAGTTTTAAAAAGGGTAATTTATTAATTTATATCATGAATGGAATGAAATATTACTATTGAGTGAAAGTATTTGTTATTGAATAACTTGTGTGACTTGAGTTTACTAATGAGAAATATGATTTCATCCTTTGATTGATTAAATTTCATCATGGTTGTTATGAACTAAGTCAAATTTTAAGTGTTAGTAGTAGGGTCACTAATCAAGTGATCAACAACATAAATGGTATTGAAATAATTGATTATTACTTAAAACATAGCTTTCACATTATGGCATGCAATGAAATTTAAGTAATAAAGGTGACTACATTTATTTCATTTCGTTGTGCAAGATATATATAATTAGGAAATTGATGTAGGATCATCTACCAAGAGAATTTCATTTACAAAATTCAATCTTCTTAGATTCAATGTGTGTTGTGTAGAAGCTCTAGTGGTCTTAATGGGTCATACAAGTCAATCCACACAAGCAAAGTGGAGTTAGGAAATTACAATTGTTCTTATTTTGTGTTTTCCCTCCCAAAAGGGAATTTGAAAATTCAAATGAATGTATTGTGTGTAGGGTCTTGTAAGGGGAATTCTAAGTGTGTTAAGGGTCATTAAAATTTTTCAAGGTCATATGAGTTTCGTGTTAAGAGTATAGGTGTGTAGTGAGTTTTTGTGTGGATGTGCATCATTAAGATGCTTCAAATAATGTGTAAGGGCAGTTATAAGCCTCATTGAGAGAAGTTGAAGAGTCACTAGAGAGAGGTCAGTCATAATGAGATTCTAAGGAATTTAGATTAGGGTAGTTAGTGCATGCATGTGGATAATCTTGAATATAGTAAAGGGAGTTAGTGAGCTTTGGAAGCATTCCTCGATGGGAGAGGAGGAAGAGAATGTTGAAAGGCACAATGCTCCTCATGTTTGTATTGTGATACACTAAATAGTAAGGAGACTCAGGTTTTCATTAAGGAAATGTATTATTTGATAAATTATCTCTATTATTATTTAATGATGATACTTTATCTCCCAAGCTTGTAATGGTAATGTGATGAGGAATTAATTTCAGGTTATGATTCAGTACTATGTATGAGTTCTAGGTTAGGTCTGTGAGAATTATGTACTTGTAAGTCCTACATAAAATGAAATAGAACCATTCTAACTCTGATAAGGAATGTTGGTGTGTTTGAAGTGGTTTTTATGTGGGTAACTCATCTCTCTCGTGATAGTGATGATAGTAGCATGAGCTAAGAAATTAACTCTCCATGAATATTACATGCATAGGGAGCTAACTATGAAAGTTGACTATGTGTGCATTTCCTACATGTGGTCAAAGAATAAAAAGTGAGACACCATTGGAGGATTTTTTTATATGTATAACCTCGAAAGAGAACTCATTCATAGTCTTTATTCAATCCCAAAGACCTCAAATTTATCTCAAGGGTTCATACTTTGTCTTATCATGTTTGACAAGATAGTCATATCAGGAAAGGAGCATCAACATCATCCCCAGAAGCTATTGGTAAGTTAATTAGTTAAATATAATTTAACCATACCTCAAAAAATAATCTTAGATCTTGAATCTACATTTTGAAGAAGTTATACAAAAAAATACCCTTCTTGGGTTTTTAGAGAGGGTTTCTATAGTCTGAGTTAAGGATTGATTGTTAAAGCACTTAATCACCACAATTTTCTCTAAAAATTATAAGATATCATGTTAAGGATCCTAAATAAGAGATCTTGAAATTTAATTGTGAAACCAAGGGTGCAGTCTTCTAATTTTCTTGAGAGTCTAACTAAAAACATGTGCTTAGTCTTGGAAGGTTAATATGATGAGGGTATTAATAAAGGAACTATATTGTATATTTTGAAAGGAGATTTGAAACATTATACAGACCTATAATACCTTAATTGGTACTAAAAATCTATTTCTTATGCATTGAAACTTCACAAAACCAAATATATTGATGATAGTGTGCATGTACAGACCTAGTCAAGGGTTAGAAGTAAAATACAAAAAGGAAGATAAAAGGGGTTGTGTAAGGATTTAAGAGTTAAACATTTGATGACATATCATGGGTAGTGGAAGGTCCCTATTAGAGGTGATATAACTTATTGGGTATCCCTAAAAATCCATTTTCATGAGTGAAGATAATAACCATGTCTTAAGGACTTGTAAGGGCGGTATTGTAAAGAGGAGAGTAGTGGGGAGTTTTGGATGTTTGAATGCATTTATCAAGTAGTTATAACAATGTGTTTGAAGTTTAAAATAGGAGTAGAGGATTATAAATTACCAAGATAGGTAAAGGTCAAGATTGCATGCTTGGACAAGGAGCCGAGGAGTTAGAAGTTGGTAAGGATGGTAAACGCTAATAGAGTAGAAGAGTTAGGTAGAATTAGGTGAGCTAGATTATCGAATTAGTAGTGGAATGAGGGGTATATGAAGAGTGAAGATAGGAAAATTATTGGTGGGGGAATTATAAGTGACATTGGGTCAATTTAAGAAAGGTTTGAGAAAGTGGAGTAGTTTTTAGCCTTCAGGATTATAGATGATTCTTTTATGTAGAGATTGTGATAAGTTCTTGTTTAAAATGTATTATAACTAAGATATATGCTTCATATTTTTTTCTCTACATAATGTGGCATCATATCCTATATTTTTTTGTGATTTTATTTGAATTTTGAATATATGTACTTTATGGCTAACGAGTGTGTTGAGAAAGTGTGTGTAGTGAAGAAGGTGACAGTTGAAGTGAAGTAAAGAGAAGTGAGAGAAGTTGAAAAGAGATAGTACAGACACCAAAATAGCTGGTGAGGCCAATATGGGGTGTGGATGACAAGGTAAAATATACTTTTTAGTGTAAGAGAGATGGATCCAAAAGAAGCTATTAGAGAATTGTGGAAACTAATTAACTACAAGAGGAAATAGGAAGGGATGGAGAAGAAGAAAAGTGAATATGTAAAGAGAGAGAGAGAAGTAAAAATTTATGAAGAGTGGATGGTAGTAGAGGTTAATAAGTTGAGATAAGATATAGAGAAATTTATAGAGATGATGAAGCATCAACCAAGGTATGTGTTTTAGTTTTTGATGAAAAATAAATTTAAATGGCTTGTGATGCGGACTACAAGAAGAAATAAGAGGTTAAGAGAGATGAAGAGTGAAGAAGATAAGTTAGGAAAAGAAGAAAATAAATAAGATAAGGTTGACAATAATAAGTAAGAAAAACTTATAGAAGAAGCTTTGAAACCAATTCCTACTCATGGTTATATCAAGCCTACATGGTGGAATAAATCAACAACATCACGAAAGAAGATGACCAAGACAAGTAAGTGATAACAAGAGAAAGTGAACAAGAAAAGAATAAGGGAGAGAAATTTGACTTATTTAAGGTACAAAAAATAAAAAGGAAGTGAATATGGTATGGAAGAAGAATGAGATAAGGAGTGAGTAGGTAAATGGAGAAACACTCAAGGAAAGCAATCAGATTTCAGAGGTAAGATCAGAAAAAAAGAATGAAAGGTGAGTTAGCTTGATTACTTGTTGATTGACATTGAAAATGGTGTGAGTTAATTCCTTGAAATTGTAAAAATTAATGTTGATTGTGTATTTGAAATTAGTGAACGAGAATGCAATGAAGTTTTTGTGGATGACATTGATGATATTTTAGAAAATTGGTTGGATGAGGTGGATGGAAAGGTGAAAATTGTAGGTACAACTAAGACAAAGGTGATTTCTTGGGCATGTGATGATGAAAATGATAGCAGAGAACAAGAAAATGTAGACTTAATATAGCTTGATATGGTGAAGGTTGAGGATGAGCAAGTGAATAAGCAAGAATATTAAGGAAATGATGACTACATGGACTATATGTGGATGAGCATCAACTTAAAGGTAGAATATCAAAGTATTTTTATTATTTTTATCTTTGTGTGTATAGGTATGAAGCATGAAAACTTGAAGGTGATTGGATCAAAGATGAATTTCAAGGAGAAATGGAGAAGAGTAAAAGAAAATGGAATACCAAAACTTACTACATGGTACCCTAGTGGTTATGAAGAATGCAAATACAATGAGGGAAAGAAGGAAGGAAGATCAAAGACAAGATATGAGAGATGAAGACAAGAATAGTCATACAAATAGTATGCATGATTTTTCTCCACCATGGGAGTATGATGTAGGAGCATCTATTAAGAGACCTTCATTTACAAAATTCAATATTCTTGGATTCAATGTGTGTTGTGAAAGAGCTCTAAAGGTATTAATGGGTCATACAATTCAAACCAAGCAAGTAATGGAGTTACAAAATTAGAATTGTTCTTCTTTTGTGTTTTCCCTCCAAAAGGGAATTTGAAAATTCAAATGAATGTATTATGTGTATGGTCTTGTAAGGGGAATTCTAAGTGTGTTAGGCATTGTTAAATGTTTTTCAAGGTCATATGAGTTTCATGTTAATAGAATATTTGTATAGGGATTTGTTGTGTGCGTGTGCACCAATAAGATGCTTGGAATAATGTGTAAGGACATTTATAAGCCTCATTGAGAGAAGTTGAAGAGTCACTAGAGAGAGGTCAATAAATTAGAGTCTAAGAAAAGTTACATTAGGGTAGTTAGTGCATGCATGTGGAGAAAATAGAATATAGAAAAAGGTGTTAGTGAGTTTTGAAGCATTTGTCGATGAGAGAGGAGGAAGAGATTGTTGGAAGGAATAATACTCCTCATTTTTATAATGTGATACAGTAAATAGTAAGGTGACTTGGGTTTTGAGTAAGGAAATTCCTTCTTTGATAGATTATCTCTATTATTATGTAGTGTTGATACTTTATCTCCCATGCTTGTAATGGTAATGTGATGAGGAATTAATTTCATGTTATGATTCAAATAATATATATGAGTTCTAGGTTAGCTCTTTGAGAATGATGTACTTGTAAGTATTGCATAGACATAAATAGAACCATTACTAACTCTGATAAGGCATGTTGGTGTGCTTGAAGTGATTCTTATGTGGGTAACTCATCTCCCTATGACACTGAAGATAGTAGCATGAGCTAAGAACTAAAATCTCAATGAAGTTTACATGCATAGGGAGATAATCTGTGAAATTTGACTATGTGTGCATTTCCTACACGTGGTTAAACCATAAGAAGTGAGACACCATTGGAGGAGTGTGTTAGATTTATAAGCTCTTTAAACAAGCCTGAAGACCTCAAAGTTACCTCAAGGGTTTATATTTTATTTTCTCATGTTTGAAAAGATAGTAATCTTAGGAAAGGAGCATCAAACATCCCCAGAAGCTACTAGTAAGTATATTATTTAAACCTCATTGAAATAGACCTCCAAAAATTAATTATATCTTAAATCTACATATTGAACAAGTTATGCAAAAAAATACCCTTATTAGGTTCTCAAAGAGGGTTTCTACAGTCTGAACTAGGGCTTGATTGTGAAAGCATTGTATTCATATTTATACCCCTAGAATAATAGTCTAATCCCATACGCACCGGCCTATCACCCAATGGGCGTTGGGCACTCACCTAAGGCACGCATGGGCACCAAGCCCCTCATTTATATGATTCTTGTGAGAATACATCCTTAATGACATATTTAGATGTAAGAAAGAAAATAACCATGTGTTCATTCTAAGATCTTGGGGTGAGTTATGATATAAATGCATCCATTCAGATAACCAAAGAAAAGTATCAAACAAAATACAAAATTGATTCATAACACAAAGGAAATGCACTAGGGTTTATGCTCATGAAAAACATATATTCTTTATAATATAACCTTATATTCATGTTAACAAGTTCAATAACCACATTACATTCATTAAGGCCATAATAGACCAATATAACAATGCAAATCAAATTCATGCATCAGGAACCTAAGCTATGCTTTCCACATTACAAAACTAGTTACAGACCCATCCCTCTAAATATGCCATCACTCCTACAGTTCTCCTAATCCCAACCCAAAGGATCCTTCATTATTCTGAAAAGCTTTTCCTATCCAACGCTATATGATTCCGCTCTTGGTGTGTGTCTCTTTTCTTCTACCCAAGCATCTCTATATATAGCTTTAGTCTCCACCGCCATGCCTTCTTAAGATAATAAATTAGTTGCCAAGTGTCCATGTGGTCCTCCAATAGAGAATTCTTCCTTTGATCCAAGATCTCCACTCTTTGCAATGATGTCTTTCTGGATCCTTCCATCACATGCATGGAATATTCCATTCTTGACCATATAGCTATTAGGCTAGCACCTTATCCACTCTCGCATGCTAGACGGGTCACACTTTTCTCGTGTGTTTCCTAGAATTCCGAATATGGATAGGTCCCAAAACCTTTCTTATCTTACGTGTGTGTCATGTGTTATGTTAAAACCTGCTAGAATCCTTCTATGCACACCTTCAACCCACATGCCCTTCTTTAAATAGGTCTCGCGCACCCATGCACCTTCTTGTACTTAGCTAATATTATAGGGCCCAACATCACCCCACACTACACCTATTCTCCATCCTCGAAAAAACTTCTCTTTAATGAATAAAGAATGGTGGGATCTGAATAGTGGGAAAAAGAATGAAGGAATGAATAATTGGGAGAAAGAATGAAAGAATGGGGAAATGAAAGAGAAAAAGATTATTTTTGAAGGAGGAGAGGGAAATCCTTCCCTATTTCTACCTCTAGCTTTTCCTAGGCATCAACCTCACTTTGTGCTTGCTAACAAAGGTCTCCAACTAGGGTGCTCACCTCCTCAAAACTTATTTCCTCCCCTTTGTAACTCATTGTATCAATGATACTCCCCAATTAATCAAGTACGTCCATCTTGTGGGTGATCTGGGGGTATAATTCCTTTAGCCGATTTTGATTGAGCCTCGCAAGGTCTTGATAGCTTCTAAATTCTTCTCTACCTTGGCCAAGATTTTATCCCTTTCTACTATGTTCCCCTTATTCTTCTCTTGAAACTCCTTGAGCTCCACTTCATGTGTAGTGACCAGGATGTTTGCCACTCTATCTCTATCAGTGCAATTTTCATATGTAGCTTCAAAAACTTGCGCAGTGGCCTTTACCTCTGTAAAGAGTTTGGTATATTGAGCAATGATCTTGACAACCTTTAGCTTCTCTTCTCTCTCTTGGCACGCCAATGCTTCTTCTACGGTCTCTAAGGAAAGTGGCTACCTTTCCATCATGAGGATGCAATTCAAATCCTCCAGACACTGCAAGGTTGATTCATATTTTTCTCAAGTGGTGCTAGGTTGGGATGTTTTAGGAAAATGGAATATGTAATCATCTCAACCTTCTTAGAGAATTCACCCACATTTTTCTTATCTTCCTTAATTTTTGCCTTAACTACGCATTGATAAGATCTTCTTGCTTCAAGTCTTTTCTCTTCTCAACAAGCTCCTCCTTTTTCTTCTCCAATTCCTCCTCCAGAATCTCACTCTATCATTTCTTTTGAATAGTTTGGCCTCAATCTCAACTAAAAATTTGTTGAGCGCATTACAAACCTGCTCATCTGACAATTGTTGAGCATTCACCAAGGGATTTACTCCTTTTGTCTCTGGAACCTTCATCAACGCTCCTTGACTTACTTCAAACTTAGGTTCATCCACGTGGGACTTGAATGCCCAAGATAACATCTTTTTGGTTTGTGGATATGCACCTTCTTCATCAAATGAATTCATAGCCAAGAGTTGTTATGTTAGTACGGTGCTATGAAAACACGCACAAAGGACCTTACTTGGTTAATTGATGTATCCCATTACTTTCCCTTATTCTACCACTACACCCTTCCCATCTGTTCACATAGCCTTTGGGAAGATTACTACCAAATTGGGATTCCCACCCATGCTGCCATATTCTTTCCCAATGCTTTCTTCTTATATTTCCTTCAAAATTTCATTTACACTCTACTCCAACTCCTACTCCACCAAATCCTTAATGATTCCCATTACTTCTCTTTCCACATATTTTTCCACTTATTCCTTGGTGAGGCTTGGGTTCCCTATTTTTTTTTCTTATGTATTCACTCACCCCCTTTCCTTGATCATCTACTTCCTCCTCATCATTCTCCTCTTCATCTTCCTCCTCCTCAGAGTCATGTACATTATATACTAGATGGTCTTGACCTCCCTCGGCTTTCATCATCCATGTCACCAATGTAGGCCTCTAGGCTCTCTGTTTCCTCCAAGTCTACCTTTTCTGCCACCTTCTACTTCTTCCTAACTGGTGATTCCAGTATAGGAGATTCTTCCTTCTCTTTCTCCTTAATAGGTGACGTCTTCCTTGGTGATTCTTCATGTGTGAGGGGTCCTTCATGCTTTGGTGCCTCTTCTTCTAGGGTATTTTCCTTTACTAGGGACTTCTTCTGCACGCGTAAGTGCTAGGCTTAGTGATTTCTTCTGGCATGCCCACAAATTATGTGGTTTGCACACTTGGTGCCTTCTTCTCCTATACCTCTTCTCTTTCCCTCTTCTTTGGCATAGCCTTTTTCCTCCCTATGGGGTCTTCTAGAATGGAGACATCACTCTCTAGATAGGCACCTTTCTCAAACTTAGGCCTTATGCGTAGATATACCCTTGTTGCATCCCTTCTAGTGATCGAACAACATTATAGGATTCATCATTTGTACTTCTTGGGAGACATAATTCTCCACATATGTGTGCTTCTTAGGGTACATGATATTTTGGCACAGCTCACGGTGGTATTTTTCTACCTCACTAAGTTTGAACCTTATCCTTTTGGCCTCCTTTAACCAATTGACCCCTACTTAGAAGTATTGTGCGGTGAAGGAGAAGGGTAGCTTGCACCATGGGCTCTTAGTCTCATTTGTCAATGTAAACCTACCAATGCAGAAATGTTGATAAACTATAAATTCTACCTCTCCACCCAAAAGTGAGGGAAACTACTCAAGGATCCTCCACTCTTCCCCGAATGCATTGTGCATTCACTTATAATGCTTTTCTAGGTGTGCTTTGTGAGATACCTTCATGGTCTCACATGTATATTTATCTAACCATTTCATGGGAAAGGGATTATCTTCTAGATACTCCCGTATGAAATTCTCCGCACATCAGGCACTCCGATCTCCAAGAAGATGATGGCGAGAAAATTTTTGAATAGTATCTTTTCTCCTTCCTATGCGCTGCTTATGATCTCATCTGCAATAAAGGTAGATAAGTTATATATGGTCCCTTCTGAGATCTTCTCGGCATACATTTAACCATGCCTTGTTTACTTGTGTCTATATTTCTTGATCATTAAGATTGGTGACTAAGTACGCGGCCATCCTCATAACAGGTTGGGTATTTCTATGATGTCAAAGTATCATGAACCATTTTTATAGTCATAAGCCTCCACAATTTCCTTGATGGCCTCCTTATCATCTAAGTCATTATCTATGGATTCTCCTTCACAATTCAGCCAGTGAACTTGGATATAAGCTAAGGGGTTATGCACATCTTGTGGCCTACAAAATAGAAGTGGTCTTCATGTACGTGCGACATCAACCACTGATATAGCTGCTCGGGCTTGCCAAAATAAGGAAACTCATATAGTTGCAACAACCCTGCCTTCTCCAAATTTACCTTTACTTCGTCACTATATATTGGCATTCCGTCTAGTGTCCTCTTGTTAGTTGGATAAACTAGTTCCAACGCCATTTATTTCTCATTAGTTCTCGTGTGATGGTTATAATTGTTAAACATTGCACTATAATAAAACACTTGAATAATAATAATATAGAAACTGAATTCATTTGGGATAATTTATTCATTGATAGAGAGTTACATATATAGATCAATTAACCCCTACAATGGTGGAGTCAAACATGATCTTCAATCCCTCATATCTCTCTCCATGAATCTCTCAGTCTTATCCCCTAATATCTCACACACCAAAATAGCTACGTGAGTTGTTCTCACAACTCACCAATAATTAAACTATTACAACTATATTATTAATATGAGTTCTATAAACTCATTATTAATAATATTACAATTTATTTAATAATGTTACACAATATTTTGGTAACATTCACTCCCCTATTGTTAACATTATTAATTCTCATTATACACTCCCCTAATGTTGACATGGTACAACATAACTCCTTTTTCTCGCAACGTGTTACACAGATTTCCTCATAATCTGGATGAAAGAGAGGTGGGTAAACTTCCAAATGGCTGACTGTCTTATTACACATGACCACAACTATGTGAAGGAATGCATCTTGCATTTTCTCCATGAAAATAATGCACTTAGCATTCCACTGGTGGATCATATTCATAAATAAGGAAGGAAGTTAGAGGACCGCTACATCGGTAAAAGTTTATCCACCTTTTACATTTGTGGTTTTCTAGATCTACCACCAACCCTTTCCAAATCTATGAGTGTTACAATAAACTTAGAGACATACTCTACAATTTTTTCTTCTAGGAGGTTACATATAGGAATTTCTCACACATTACAATTGAACAGGAATGTGACATTTTTTCTTATTTTCACACAGTGTAAATTAAACACACAACTGAAAAAATGCCACAACTTCATTGTGCAGCCCCATTTCTTGTGGGCAAGCGAGAGGTCAATGATTGACCTCTTTTATTTGTTGCCTCCTTCCTCCATTTTAATTATGTTGCTACCTCAGTGGAATGTGACCTTGAAGCTCAAAAACATTCCTTAAATAGACATCGGATTCCACCGAAAATGCGTCTATAAGGCAATTTTTTTAATTTTTTGAACTTTTACGATGATCGACTCTTGACAACAAAATACATTTGACTTATATTTTTGACTCTTTTAATGACACTTGGAAGACTGATTTGACAATTTGACAACCTTAAAGACTCTATTTTCCAATAAGTTATCCAACAACTATGGAACAATTTTTTTTTAAAAGTAATAATATAACATTACTTTTTAAATAACATCCAAACTATTACTATGACAATATCCCTATAGATGCTAAACTATTACAAAGATGATTGAAATGACATAACAAACTATTTCCTTTTAGAAATCAATACTAGTTTAAATCAGTATTGACAAGTATTCATATTAAAATAAAAAGAAACCTAATACTCTAAATAAGTGAGCTCCTGTGTGAATGATATTTCTTTTATTTTCCCTTCAATATAATGATGGGGGTGGGAAAACACATACACTACTACAAAAGTGGTTAGTGGTCCCTTAGAAAATCAATTTGAGAGTTTATAAATCTCTTATAAAATCACATACGAGAGATGTTAATGGTTCCACTAGAAAACTCATTTGGAGTTGATGGTACTCTTTGAAAACCATTGGATTGTAGAACACAAGAAAGTAATAGATAAAACTCATCCATGTTCACACCAGGGGGAATGTTAGGAATAATATTTGGATTAGTGCTCACATTATTGTTTGTAATAGTTAAATGTAATATTCTTATATTACATTAGTAAGTTTGAGTGATATTAGAATTTGTGTGAATGATGAGTTGTATTTACAACTCATATATATTTGTAATATTATTATTAATAGACTTGTCATGATAATACAACTCATTGATAATAATATAGGTTAGAATTATATATGCATGTACATGAGTTTATCTCACTATAGAATAGGGGTTTGTTAAGTGAGATATTGGTGAGTTGTGCTTTAATATAGGTTCACATAGGATGCAAAACTCTAACATGCATTAAAATTTAATCATAATGCATTTTTCTAAGCTCCACCAAGCCAAAAAATGACTCACACCTTTCCTTATTTGGCCACTCTGAACTAATTGATCCTTGGCCGAAATAGAGGTTTGATCTATTGTGTTTCCCAATTGAGGTGAACAATAAAACTTTATGTAGAGATTAGATGAGACCTGAGAAAAATTTTGAGATATATCTGCCTTGTAATACTCAAACTCATGTCTGAGTCATTCCTTAGTGGATTCCTTCAGTGATCTTGATCTTTGTTGATTGAGAATACTCATCAACAAAATTTCATTCTCAAGGGTGAATAGAAATAAGACTAACCCTCACAATATTCAAAAATCCATTGTACACACCAGAAAAACTATCATGATATGATACCTCTATTAAACTCTTCACTATAATAAAACACCTTTGAATAATAATAATATAAAAGCTGAAATTCATTCGGGATAATTTATTCATTGATAGAGAGTTATATATATAGATCAATTAAACCCTACAATGGTGGAGTCAAACATGATCTTCAAGATCACAAATATCCCTCTCCATGAATCTCTCGGTCTTATCCCATAATATCTCACACACCAAAATAGCTACTTGAGTTATTCTCACAACTCACCAATAATTAAACTATTACAACTATATTATTAATATGAATTATATAAACTCATTATTAATAATATTACAATTTATTTAATAATGTTACACAATATTTTGGTAATAGTAATCACTCATGGCCATTTGTCTCAAGTTTGACACCCACTCTTTCCCCAGTAATAATCCATCCGGATACTGCATTTCTGCATACCATTATTCATTAGAGCTAACGATGGTAGCTATTTGTTTTCATTTTCCCTTGCCCTTCTATTTCTTTGGTGAAATGGTCACCTTCTTTGGTGTCATGTTTTCTTGTTGGGTTATAACCTAAATCCCTCCTTTCTCTAATCTACTACTCTTCTCAACTCTAAGGCTCCACTCTGTGAAGAATCCTCCTTCTTCCATGCCCTAGCTACCAAACCCTAACTAGGAACAAATTCTTCCACAAGACAACGTATTCTAAAAAGAAATCTCCCCATGCCTATGTACTCCTTCCACTCTAGTTTGCAGATCAACCCTAGTCACACACTTAGATCTTTATGATTCTTCTTCCTTCACACAAATTTCTTTGGATGCCCTAGTTCGCAAGAGCTCTAACTTTACAAAATCAAGGTAAATAATAATGTGCCTGACTTCATACTTATAGTTTTTTCTCCTCTCCAGTAATAAATGTTATACCACCTACCGATGTACTTAGCATTAAATGTGGATTTTTCCACTAGGACAACCTTAAGCACCCTTACCCACACACCCAATCATGTGTGAAAAACCTTCTAGCATACAAAAATATAATCGAATGAAGACTCTTACGCACATGTTTATAGCACCAAAGGCACTTCTTCTATCATTTAACTTATCTTTTCCCTCGTTTACCTCATGTTGTTCTTATGCTCTTCATCCTTTGTATGTGGCCTTTGTTACATCCTTCTTGACATCACAATTCATTATCCACTATTTCCCCATGTGCTTTATCAATCTTACGTGCTTCCTTCTCTTTGGGCCACTCAATTTGTACTACTATCTTATACTTTACTTTACTTTACTTTACTCCACCCCACACTAAAATAGATGTGTGGCCCTATGTGCATACAAAACCTTATAAAAATAATGTAGTTACTTGGTGCACAAGGTGCAAAAAGAATAAAAAGAAGGAACAAACAACGAAATGGAAACACAAGAAAAGAATAAAGAAGCATAAAGGGAAATCCTAAGCTAACTAGAAATACTGCCTTATTTACAAACACAAGGAAGGCTTATTTATAGTAGGGATTTAGCCTACTCCAGTTGAAATGGGTAGGTAACTTCATCATATCCAGCACTTATAACTGACATGTGCCTAAACCAAGGATGTACGAGATGATGTATGGGCCCAACCAATGGACTTTCAACTTCCTAGGATGGTGCAGATACTTGGAATCATACAAAACCATATTCCCAACCTCAAATTATTTGTTCTTGATATGACGATCATACTAGGCCTTTTATCTCTCCTTTTCTTTATTCTAAGTCCATATAGGAAGTGATCACCTCTTATATAACTACATCAACTTATCAATCCTTTATTCGAGAGATTGTTCATCATCTAATCCTCTTGTGCACATTATACGTGGTGATGGTAACATGAATTCAACCTGGTAAAATAGGCTCATACAAAACACCAACTAAAATGGTGTGGCCTTTGTTTTATATTTTTAGGTTTTCATGTATTCCCATAAAACAGTTGATACTTTATTACCTCAATCTTGTCTTCCAACATCACATGATTTTGGTCAACATGTTACTTAGTATTTTGTTAAATGCCTCAATAGTTCCATTTTCCTATGGATGATAGGGGTAGTCTTGTGATGGGCCACCATAAATTATGCTAGTAGAATCCTGACCATTTCATTGAGAAAATGTGTACCCCTATCACTAGTCAAGCTCAAAGGACATCCATACCTACAAATTATGTTCTCCCATAAAAATATAGTAGTTTTCGATATAATGCAAGTCATGATATACCGTGAACCAATCCTTCATGTGGCTAGTGAAATTGGCCTTACAAATTCAATTGTCAATTTTTCAAATGGTTCAATGTCAAGCTATCGGTCACAAGGGAATTTCAACCCTATTTCTAAGTTTGCCAAGGCACTAGTAATGGTCACAGGGCTTGTAAAACTCAATACAATCCTGGTAGATGATTTCCCACCAAATCCCTACTAGTAGAATCTTATGTGTAGTTACATTTCCTGCATAGTGTCCTCCTACAATCCCACCATGTGCTTCCTCCATAATTTCCATGCACTCATGTTCCAATACGCATTGATGCAGAACCTCATCATGTCCTAACTTATACAGATCTCCACTAATCAACATGTAGGGCATGGCACGTATTTCTAACTGCTTCCTCTCCAGAGCTTTCATCTCATCCGGTGCCACACCAATTTTCAAGAATATTGTGATATCTTCTAAGTCCAAGGGTGTGTTTTGAAAACCTAAACAGTTACGCATTTGGCATGGTATCCTCAATGCTTTGTGCGTCCTCCCTTGAGTCAATCCTTGATAAGTGGTCAGGCCCTAAATTGCTCTTTCTTGGTTTTACAACCACCATGAACTCAAACTCTTGGAATAATAAGACCCAACGACATATGCACCCTTGAAAAATGAGCTTGTTCACTAAGTATTTCAATGCCATGTGGTCTGTATAGAATATAAAGGGTGTTTCCAACAAGTACTTGTCTACAATTATGCAACACATATATCATTGAAAATGCCTCATGCTCAGTAGTGGTGTAATTTTGTTCTACTTTTGTCAACTTCCTACTTGCAAAACACAAGGGGTGATCAACAATCCCCTCACCAGTTATTCTAGACCATCATGAGATGGAGTGGAGAGCTCAAGCTCTCCCAATTAAGGAAACATGCTCATTTTATAAGGACCACATTCTTAACACTTGGTGATGGATCGAGGGCAAATGAGGCACAGGGTTTGACTATAGTAGGGTGAGTTAGCAACTTGTGGTGTGCAGAAGGTGATAAATACAAGTTCACACAATATGGCCCAGAAAGAGAAAAGAATCTTCTAGAAGACCATCATGAGATGGAGAGAGCTCAAGCACGATAACATACACCACATTGAATAGGAGAATATAGAGGTGATAAAAACAAGTTCCTATAGGAGGGAGGAGGACATGGGGATATAGATGAGAGAGAGATAACATGGGTGAAGCTCTACAGGATTACTGCTGAGTGGAACTTTGATGTAGAAAGGAATGTACTAAGCTTAGCATTGTAATTTCTTTTTCTTTTTGGCATAATTATACAAGCCTAGTGATGTGCATGACTGTGGTCTACTCTCTATGGCTCTTTGTAATGAAATAATGAATACAATGAGGTTACCTATTGTAATTAGATATGAATATCAGTGGGTTTTATGTATATTTCATTCATAGAAGTTCTCTTTCCTTTCATGCTATGAATGAATGATTGTATCTTTCCTTCTGTTACAATATATGTTATGGAGTCTATTAAAACACTCGGTCTGAAGAAACTACAAGGATCTTGGAGGCCATTAAGCCCTATGATTCTTGTATGTCTAAACTTCTTTCCTGAATACTCTTATACTAATCATAGATAAATGCTTCCCATTAAAACTCACATAAAAGAGAGACTCGGCACCCGCGCATGCCTCGGGTGAGCACTCAACTTCTACTGGGTGATAGGCAGTGCACGCATGGGATTCCTTCCTTTTATAGTGGGAGTAAAATTGACTACATCTTGGTTCCATTGTCGGGACCTCTTTTCAAAGTTGTAGTGGGATATAACATGCATCATGATCTATGTAAAGAGTAATGATGGATCGGTTAACATTGGAAAATGTTGAATCATGGTTCAAGAGCATGGAAGGATGAATTTTCCCAGAGATTCAACACTTGGACCTGAGTTTGATACACGTAGATGGGTAGAGGAGAATCTCTACCATGATCTATATGAGACTTTTTTTCTTGCTTCCCAGTAGAGTTATTTGGGTGGCTTTCAGCCTATGCATCTAGATCAAGTTGGCATTATGGATCATGGATATGGACCAAAGAAGACTACCAAAGGTTGCAGGATGTAGATCTGACATGGACCCATGTTGTAGATCACTGGTGGGGAGGAGTACTAGCTAGCTACACTCTAGAATACGCCATTTCCACGTATTCTTGTCCAGAGGTTGTTGAGTTTGAGTTTCTACGAGAACCTAGAGGATCATTTCTACATGTTATTCCTCTAGCTATGAAGATATTGATGGTTACCATGAGTTTAGAGGTGCTCCCAATGGCCGGCTAAACCATTCTGAGCATTGGGTAAGGAAGCTTGGGTGGAGGAAGATGGAAGATGATACGACAAAAAGGAGAGGGAAGAAAGATGGCTCAAGTATGGTGAAGAAGTGCGTGAAAGGGAGATTACTAGATGATGTGAAGCTGCTAGTGTGATGGATCTATGGAGAGACGTTGTGGGAAGGAGTTGAGGTTCACGTGGAGGACGTGGAACCTGAGCAGTCTGTGCTACCCCATCTTGGCAAGCGCGTGAGGAGACCCCTTCGGCTTAGTGAGAGTTCATTACATGGAGAAAGGAGAGTCATTGGCACATATCTTGAACCCACCCAGTGACCGAGCCCTGGCGCTTGGTTTTCCCGATCCAGGAAGAAGTATTGATCCAATTGAAACTAGTGGAAGAGATAGATCCACACCTAGGAGGTATAATTTTTCAGTTCCTTCTTCTATGGCTGCACATATTCTAGTATTTGGAGGAGTTTTTGGACAAGGGGCAAGTGTACAAGCTTTTGGTCTCACATCAGGGAGTGGCACGGGACAAAGTAGCGGTAGTGGGGTCATTGTCACAGACCATCGGTGCATAGTTTAGTGGGACCATGGGGGCACTTGGCACAGCTCCTACAGGCCCTATTGGACCCAGTGGTTCTGGTGGATCTGGTGGCTCTGGAGGTACAGAGACCCGGTGGACTGGTGGATCAAGTGGTGGAGGAAACACCGGAGGGAACCAAGGCTCTGGTTTAGGACAAGGACCCCAGCCACCACCTCAAGTATTCTTTGAGATGTCTCTACATTTTCTAGATTACAGGGGCATTGAGGATGTTGTGGAACATGTTCACAAGTGTGAACTACTATGGCACGTGAAAGGTATCACAACCCCAGAATGAAAGGCTAGTCAATTTGTAACCACGTTGCAAGGGCACATGCATAGCTGGTATAGAAAGTATGATCCTCATCAAATGGTGGTGGATTACACTACCTTAAAGAATGCATTCCTGGTAGAGTTCCACATTCCTAAGTTTGAGCAAAAAAAAAGCATTAGCGCTTTGAAGGAGATACAACAAGGAATGGCAGAGAGTGTGTGGGAGTATGATGTGTGCTTTAAAACTCTCTTGTCTAAATTATCATATGATATACATCCTTCTCAGCATGCACAATGGTTTGTTGGAGGATTGATCACCCCTTTTAGAAGGGCCTTGTCTCATAAGACTTTTACAGATCCACGTGAAGCATTGGAGGCTGCCTTGCACACGAAGCTGTTGGTAGTATTGATATTGGCGTTAGCCCATTCTTGGAGGCTCAGATTGCTTGCTATGGCTAAGTAGTTGGAAAAGCTATCTGCAAACTCGGTCCATGAGACTCGTAGTGGTTTGTGGTGCATGATTGTGAGATAGAGGGGCACGTTAAGGATAATTTCCCCGAGGATGGTACGCGCTGTGACATTAGATTGTGAAATCTGTCATGGGGACCATGATGCCAGTAGATGTCCCTTGCTACATAGCACATGATGATCAGGAAGAATGTATCCTATTATTGCAAGATTTACACCTCCATGACCCATGATACTAAATACTATAGGCTCATTGATCAAATACATGAGGCCATTGATCATGGGGTGCACCAAACCAATTTTCCATGGTTCTAAAAATGATGATCACCATTATGAGGAGCGTGCAGATGGAGGCATGCATGGAAGAGGTTTTCGAGGAGGATTTTATGGATGAGGTAACCATGGAGGAAGGAGTGAGTTCCCATGAGGAACATGTTTCAACTTTGTGGATCTACAGAACATTACAAGTGTGAGTGCCTCAGACTTGTTGCAGTGCTCATGGTGCGGAAAGAAGCATAAGTATGAGGAGTGCCTAGAATTATTTGAGCATATGAATCAACGTAGCACCGGAAGGACAAAGGTGCTGTGATGGTCAGCATCAAGAAGGAAGACATACAATGGATGCCTCGGGTAACACGGATGAAGGTTTGGAGCCTGTCTTGGTAACAACAAGGGCAGAAGCCACACGCAAGGGAGATACCAAGATAGAAGAGCCTGGTTTCAAGAGAAGAGGTCATTCATGGAAAGTACCCAGACCCCACGCATCAGAAGGAGATATATCAGGACACCATGGATGTTATTCAAGCTTGCAAGGGGAGATCCAGTGTCTAAAGGAGAATCCAGAAGGGAGGAACAAGGAAGGAGGATCGAGGCATAGAAAGATGACCTGGATGAGGTCAAGGAGGTGTGTAAAATGCTAAGGCAGAGAAACATCATTCCTTTGCTAGGATCTTGGTTGAGAGAGAAGGTACCACACACCTGGAAAGAGCATGAGAGATAGGTCTTGCACACGTGAACCTTCCCCCTCACAACCTCGACTATGACAAAGAGATTACATTGAATGCAGTTGTGGATGGATGGCTCCTCAGCAATATACTCATTGACACTGGCACGGAGGTTAATGTTTTGACTTTGGATGCATGGCATCAGATGGGGAGACCTGCATTACAACCATCTTCAAATGTGTTGTATATGGAAAAAAAGACTAAGGCAATGCCCATCGGTGTCTTGAAGGATGCAACTATTACTATTCAGGGAGCCAAGTTTACTTGGGGACTTTGAAGTCTTGGCGCTCACCGAGGTGGACAATTTCCCAACATTACTTGGGTGCCCTTGGTGTTACAAGAACAATGTGGACCTTCGGTTCAACAAAGGGTACATCAGTTTTGAGAACAAAGAGGAGCGGTCATTATACCCCTGGTTGATGGGAAGTCAGCACCCTACATTGAACCATTGGGAGAAGAAGTTCTGGATAAGATTTATGTGTGCTCAATCAGAGACCCTGAGATGGTACACCCTATTAATGGGGTTATCCAGTTTGAAGATGCTCAGTCAGTGAGTGATACCACCAGTCTAGCATGTGACAATTGGGTGCATGGGACTTACAATTAATGGGATGGTAGTTGAGAGGATCGGTGACCAAGGTAACAAAGGCACGCATGGTTCGGCACCTTGGAGGAAAAGAACTACCCAAGTACTCGGAGGAGCCTTCCCTGAGATCTTTCTGCAGGAGATAGAAGCTCAGTGGAAGAATGAAAAGGAATGAAGGAGATGTTGAGTTACGTCTTGCTCGCACAACAGCTCGTTGGTGGGCCACACATCAGGAGAGCCTTTTAGAATGGCACGAGGTAAGAATTTCTCTCTCATCAGATTTTCTAGAAGTAATATACCCACCATCATCAAGGAGTACCATGGGAAGGAGCCCACCTCTTTCCATATCCAGGAGTGTGAATGGGTCTGGAGAGAAGGCGGAAGCCTTGCCACCATCCCTCTGGGTGCACAAGTTGTATTCTACATTGCAGGGTTGTGCACACATGGTACATTCATTCGGAGACACGCCGCTAGACAAGGAATTGGCAAGAGCTTGCAGGCTGATCTTATTCAAGCCTTTGAGTATCGAGTACCAAACCATCGGTTGATAAGGCCTTGTAAGGTATCAAGTGCCTTACCATGGGGGATAGTGCCAGAATGGAAGATAGGCTATTGGAATTACTAGGTGAACCAGGATTGGAGGCACGCTTTGAAGAGATTGAAGAAACAGAAGAGTTACAACTTGAGCATGCACGTGTTTGGAAAGGAGAAGGGAAAGTTAGTATATGTGATTGATGGAGAGGAATCGAGAGAGTTTAGATGTTAGCCATTCTGTAGGGATGCATGAAGTAGTGGATAGTGTAGATGCTCTCACGCATGCATGCTTACCATGAGCCGTTAAAGACAAGAAAGTTAACATCGGTTCAGGAGAAGAACCTAAGGAAGCTATTATTGGGGATTATTGGATGGAGAAGGAAGTATCAAAGATCATTGATCTATTTGCATGAATTCGAGGATTTATTCCCACATGGTACCATGAGCTAAAAGGCATCCACCATTCCTTGGGGAGATGAGGATAAAACTAAAGGAAGGTGCACACCGGTTAGAAAAAGGCCCTACTAGGATGAATCCCAACTTACGTGTGAAGGTTAAGGAGGAGATAGACAAGATGATAGCTTCTGGGATCATTGAGGTAGTGGAAGAATCGGAATGGATAAGTCGATGGTAATTAACATCAAGAAAGATGGGTGGATTAGGATTTGTGTGGATTATAGGGAATTGAATGTAGTTTGTGTCATTGATCCATTTCTGACCCCCTTCACTGAAGAAATTTTGGAAGGAGTCATTGGGCATGAAATCTATTCCTTTACGGATGGATTTTCAGGATACCACCAAGTCCAGATTGCAAAGGAGGACTAGGAGAAGACAACTTTCACCACCGAGTGGGGAAGTTTTGCATATATGGTCATGCCCTTTGGGTTGAAGAATGTGCCTACTGTTTCTTTTCACGCATAGTGGTGCAAGCATTCCAGGACTTCATTCATAAGTTTCTTCAGGTTTACTTGGATGATTGGATAATATATGGTCAGTTAAGGACCATTGTGACAACTTGAGATTAATGTTTGAAAGGTGTAGGTAGTTGAGGATATCCCTCAACATTAAGAAGTGTGTGTTTTCTACACCCTTTGGGACTTTATTGGGGCATATCATATGTAAGGAGGGCTTGCTGGTAGATCCCACTAAAGTTGCAGTTATTGTGGGGTTAAGGGAGCCTACTAGCTAGAGTGCAGTGCATGGATTCCTTGGGCATATGGGATATTACAAAATTCATTAAGGGATATGCCAAGATCACCACACCTTTAGAGAGAGCTACTTAGACACAAAAGTACCTTCCATTGGGGAAAGGCACAAGAGGGCATTTGATACATTAAAAGATATAGGCTTATTACCACCTATTTTACAATTTCCCTCTTGGGACAAGCCCTTCCATGTCCATGTAGATGCCTCAGGAACCACCATTGGAGCAGTACTTGCACAACCAGGTGAGGGGATTGTTGATCATCCTCTCTATTTCATGAGTAGGAAGTTAACACCAGCAGAGTAGAATTATACCACAACCAGAGCATGAGGCATTGTCAATGATCTATGTGCTTTTCAAATTTAGACATATATCTGCTTAGCAACACCCTTTATATTCTACACCGACCACATGGCATTAAAGTATTTAGTGAACAAGCCCATTCTTCAAGGGTGCATATGTCGATGGGTGTTGTTGTTTCAAGAGTTTGAGTTCACCATTGTAGTGAAGCCCGAAAAAGCAATTGTGGACCTAATCATCTATCAAGAATTGATTCAGGAGAGGATGCATAAAAGTATTGAGGAAGCAATGCTAGACACACAACTATTTAGATTGTGGCGTGCACCCTCGGATTTGGAAGAGATTGTTGTATTTTTAAAAGAAGGTGTGGCACCGGATGGAATGAGGGCATTGGAAAAGAAGTAGTTGGCCATACACATTGCCCTACATGTTGATTAGTGGAGACTTATACAAATTGGGATGTGATGAAGTTTTGCAGATGTGTGTTAGAACATGAGCACTGGCCATCATGGAGGAAGCACACGGAGGAAGTGTGGGTGGGCATTACGCAGGTGATGCCACCACGTGTAAGATTTTAATGGCAGGTTTATGGTGGGAAACCTTGTACAGGGATTGTAGAGATTATTGTAAAGCATGTGACCACTGTCAGTGCATTGGAAAACCAGGAAGGAGAGATGAAATGCCTTTACATCCTATTCCTAGCATGGAGCCTTTTGAAAAGTGGGTGATAGACTTTGTAGGACCTATTACACCGAGTGAGTGCATAGGACTGGGTCACGTTATGTCATCACTTGCATGGATTATCTCACAAGGTGGGTGGAAGTAGCCCTGACTAAAGATTACATGGCAGCAACATGGCAAGGTTCCTATGGGAGAACATTATCACAAGGTATGGATGCCCTTTGAGTTTGACTAGTGATAGGGGTACACATTTTCTAAATGAGACCATGAGGATCCTACTATCTGAGTTCATGGTGGCTCATCATAAGACTACCCTATCACCCACAAGAAAATGGAACCATGGAAGCATTCAACAAAATACTTAGTCATACCTTGACCAAAATCTGTGATGTTGGAAGACAAGATTGGGATGACAAGGTATCAATAGTTTTATGGGCTTACAGGACTACGTATAAAAGACTAAATAAAGCCACACCTTTTCAATTGGTGTTTGGCATGGAAGCTATTTTTCCAGTTGAATTTATGTTACCTTCTCTGCGAATAGCATGCATGCAGGAGGATTAGCCGATGAACAAGCGCTGGAAGAAAGAATTGATGAACTAATGAAACTGGATGAGAGATGATCACTTGCCCATTGGAGCCAAATAGCGGAAAAGGAAAAGTAAAAGGCTTGGCATGATCACCATATTAGAAACAAGAAATTTGAGGTTGGGAAGATGGTGTTACTGTATGATTCTAAATTTTGCGCCATCTTGGGAAGTTGAAAGTCCATTGGTTAGGTCCCTACACAATCTCGTACATCCTTGATTCAGGCGTGTGCGATTCTGAAGTGCTTGGATGGAGCAAGTTTCTGACACTTCAATGGCAATAGGCTGAAGCCCTACTATAAATAAGTCTTCTTGGTGTTTGTAAATAAGGTAGTTTTTCCAGTTAGTTTAGAATTTTCCTTTATTTTCCTTTCCTTGTGTTTCCCTTTCACATTGTTGTTTTGTTTTGCACCTTGGGCACCAGTAACCTTATTGCTATTTTTGGAGAATTTATGAGTGCGTAGAGGACCACACATCATTTAAGTGTGGGGTGGAGAAAAGTGAAGAAGCACGTGATTAAAAGTACGAGGAAGTTGTGTTGAAGAGCCTTGTTGAGTAGCCGGTTAAAAGAGATGAAGAAAAAAAAAGATAGAATGGTTGGTGCCAGGGTAAAGCTACTTGTAGATCCCATGTACAAAGGAAAAAGAAGTGCATTTAAAGCAACATGAGGTAGGTGAAAGCAAGAATCTGGATAGAAGAAGTGCCTTCGGTGTGGGTTGAGCACACGTAAGAGTCTCCTGTCAGGTTGGTTTGGTTGCACGCCAGAAGGTTGGAGGAGTTTTCACGAAAGGTTGGAGGAGTTTTCACGAAGGGCACGTGAGTGAAGGCATTGAAGATGGGCTTTGTTTTAAAAAATCCACATTAAATGAACAAAGTATGGGGTAGGTAAAGTAGCATTTAATGACCAAAAAAAGGAAAAACTATAAATAGAGGGTCGGGGCACTCTCATTTTACTTTGTGAAAATGAAGAGTTGGAGATATAAGTGAAAGATATAAGCTAGGGATTTTTCAGATTTGATCAAGGAGAAGATCTGTGTGATTAAAAATGTAAAGAGCCAGTTTGAGATTGCGAACCAGAAGGAAGGAATTACACGGTGTGGAAATGAAGTGAAAAGATGTTGTCTTGTGAAGAATTTATCAAAGTTAGGGTTCAACAAACTAGGGCACGGGTTTAGAAGAATTGTATCATGGATCTGAGATCGAAGGTTGGGAGAAGGAAAGTAGAGTAACAAGGAGAGGATTGGAGTGACACAATTACCTCGACCATGGCACCAAAGAAAGGAAAGGGAAAAGTGAAGGCTAAACAACCAGAACCCGAGGTAGATACAAATGAAGAATGGTATGCAGAAATGTAGTACCCTGATGGAGTGATGATGGGGAAGGAATGGGAATCCCATTTGAGAAGCATACCAGTCAGTGATTATAATCACCACACCAGCACTATAGAAAATAAATGGCATTAGAATTGGTATGCCCAACCAACAAGAACACCTGAAGGGTTACCTATCTACAATGATGACGTGAAGGTCAAGCTGGCGAAGGTAGGGTTGTTGTAACTTTATGAGTTGCCTTATTTTGGGAAGCGGATCACTTGTACCAGTGGTTGATGTCTCGGGTACACGAGGACTACTTCCACTTTGTTGGGCACAAGATGCACATAACTCCCCAGTTGATTGCATAGTTTACAGGCCTCATATGTGAGGGAGATAGCCTAGAAGATGACCTTGGTGATAAGGAGGCTATTCAGGAGACCATCATAGAGTATGCCTACAAGAAAGGGTCATGGTATTATGACATCTCAGACATCAAGGACCTAGTTATGAAGATGGCCACACACCTGGTAATGAAGTTGAATGGCCAAGAAAGGTGGATGTAAGTCAACAAGCCATGGCTACATGTCTGCAGGAAGATTACAGAGGGGACTATTTATAACTTATCCATACATTACATTGAGGAAATTGTAAAGTGCACGAAGGAAGGGGACAGATCCTCTTTGGAAATGTCCTACTCACCATAGTATTTGTAGAAATTGGAGTGCCAGATGCACTAGATAAGTTTGTGTGGGAGTACCCATCCGAAGACCCTTCACCCATGAAGAGGTTTGAAAAGTATGCATGTGATATAATGACATGGCTCCCCACAAAGCATGCGGCTTGAAAAATGGTATACACACTTGAGAAATGCATTCGGGGTGGAGTGGAGGATCCTAAACAACTCCCAGCAGCCACACAAGGAGAAGCTGAGTTCACGGTATACCAACACTACTGCTTGGGCAGGTTCAAACTTGTTGATGAATCATGGAGCCCTTGGTGCAAGCTCCCTTTCACGTTCACTGCCCAGTACTTCCAAGTGGGAGTGAATAGATTTAAAGAATCAAAAAAGCTAAGGCTGGAGCTAGGAAAGTTGGACCGGGAGCACAGGGATATGAGGAAGAAACTAAACTATCCTAGAGGTAAGCATGCATACGTGGAGAAGTACATGTCACACGAGATCCATATGACTAGGCCAATAACACTTCCTATCGTTGGAGGATCCACGCGATGCACGTATACATGCATAAGGCCAAAATTTGAAAATGGTGCATACTTGGTGGATGAGATCTCCATACCTGAAGACCCCTTGGGAAAGAAGAAGCTAATGTCTAAGAAGAGGGGCAGAGGAGAGGAAGGAGCACCAAGTGTACCAACTACTCAGATAGTGAGCATGCCTTCTACGAGCACAAAGCCAAGCACCTATGTTTGGAGGAAGAAGTCTCCAGTAAAGGAGAAGATGCTAGAAGTAGAGGCACCCAAACAACCCACCACCATGGAGGAGTCACAAGAAGAAGAAGAGAGGAAGAATCTCCTAACCAAGAAGACACCTCTCAGGAAAGAAGTAGAGGGTGGATGAAGAAGCTGACTCGGAGGTGACCGATAGCTTGGAGAGATATCTAGGAGAAGGAGAGGATGAGAGTGAAGGAGGTGGTGATGAGGAGGAAGAGCCAGAGAAAGATAAAGGAACCTTTGGAACCTCATATATTTAGTGTCTATGACTCGGAGGAGAGTGGAGAAGAAAAGCAAGAGTTTGTATTCATGACGTGAAAAAAGGCACACAAGGTGATGAAGGCACTGAAGATACAAAGGCAGATGAGAGGGATGCTGAGGGGCAGAGAGCCACGTGTTTTACCAAGGAGCAGATAACTGAAGTGGCAGAGTGAGAAGTGAAGAAGATGCTTGAGATCCTTGTAGACCAGGAGTTAGAGCATAGCAGCGCAGACATAGTGCTAAAGGAAGGGAAGGAGGAGAGCATTGAAAAAGGACATGACAGCCTAGGAGGCCCCACTCTGATAGTTAGCTTCCCCAAAGGCACGCGCTCGGGTAGAAGACCTCTGGATGTAGAATAGAGGTAGATAATGGGCTACGTGGATGATTCAAGGAAGGTGCTACACATGATTCTAGAGCACAATACCCACCAAAGACTTATAGCCATGGGATCATTTGAGAAGGAGGGCATGTACCCCAGGACCAAGAAGATGCTTTCTTGGGCATTTGAATCCCACGTCGATGAGCCAGACTTTGAAGTCTACCAAAAGGTGCTTATCATGCTGCCAGAGTCTAAGGGAGACAACCCCTTAGTGAATTCCTAGGAGCTCTCAGATGAGCAAGTGTGTAATGCTCTAAACAAGGTCACGGTGGAAAAAGGTGAGGCTATTCACGTGGAATGACAACATAAGGGCCTTAGAGGGAAAGCTAGCCAAGAAGGAGGAAGAGTTGGCTAAGGTGGCTAGAAGCTTAAAATAGGAGGAATTAATCAGCACATAGCTAAAGCACGAGCTCAAGGAGGAAAAGGAAAGGTGCAGGAGGTCTACAAGAAAGTAGACTCAATAAAAAGTGCCATCATTTTGAAACACCTAGATCTAACACCTATCCCTCAGAGGTATGCATCGATGCTTTGGAATGCCTAGAAGACTTAACGCATCCTCACCATGGAGAGGTGACCCTTGGCATTGGAATCTATGGAGGAAGTGGCCACACGCTGAAGGAGGAGGACCGGTTAAAAGTGATAGCACTTGTTTCCAAGTATAGTCAAGTACTCACGGAGATCAAGGTCACTGCCCAGTCTGTAGAAGCCACATATGACACATGCGTGATCGAGATAAGGTGGAAAGCTCTTTGGTTTCCATGCTTGAAGTAGAGCTGAAGGAGTTCTAGGAAAAGAACAAGGGGAATAGGGCAGAAAGGGACAAGGTTCTGGCCAGGTAGAAAATAAATCAGAGGTGATTGAGGCTTTAAGAAGCTCAACTAAGGCCCAGAAAGAAGAACTATACCCCAGATTACAAGGAGAATGGACAAGCTCACGACCTAGGCAAGGAAATGGAACAAATTGTGGACACCTTGGGCACCCAGGGAGCTAGTCTAAGCTTTGATGAAGTAAGCACCTTGGTGGGTGACCTCTGTCAGAAGGCACAGAATGAGGTCGATACATGGAGTAAGTTGGAGGTAGACTTATGAAGGACTTCCCCAGCCTTTTGATTTAATGTCCCCCATTCTTCATTCTTTCCCCTATTCTTTCATTCCTTATTCATTTTTGTAATATTTGTCTACATCTTGGTTCCATTGAACCAACTTGCACCTTGGTCAAGTAGAATGTTTCCGAGGGGAGAATAGGCATAGTGTGGGGTGATGTTGGGCCCCTAAAATATTGACTAAGTATGAAGGCACGTGGGCACGTGGGACCCCAGTTATAGAAGGGCATGCAAGGAAAAAGTGCACAAGAGAAAAGGCTTAAGGAAGCAAATAGTTGTGCGGCACACGAAAGGAGATTTGAGGACTTAGCCGATTTAAGCAACAAAGGTAGAACACGTGAAAAGCGTGATCGGTTGCATGTGGATAAGATGCCAGCCTGAAAATAGGTGGCCCAGGAAAGAGCATGCCAACAAAGGAATCTTCTAGAAGACCATCATGAGATGGAGTGGAGAGCTCAAGCTTGAGGAAACATGCTCACTGAAGGACCACATTCGACACTTGGCGACAGATCTGAGGGTGCGGAAAGGTGAGTTGGCAGCATGGGAAGGTGATAAATACAAGTGCTTGTGGACTAGGAAGGAGAGACATGGGAGATATAGACATATAGAGGATAATATAGAGAGGAGATACACACATAGAGAGAGATAACATGGGTGAAGCTCTGCATAGGATTATTGCGAGTGGAACTTTGATGCGAAAAGAATGTACTAAGCTTAGCATTGTAATTTCTTTTTCTTTTTGGCATAATTATACAAGCCTAGTGATGTGCATGACTACAGTCTACTCTCTATGGCTCTTTGTAATGAAACAACGGATACAATGAGGTTACCTATTGCAATTAGATATGAATATCAGTGGGTTTTATGTATATTTCATTCATAGAAGTTCTCTTTCCTTTCATGCTATGAATGAATGATTGTATCTTTCCTTCTGTTACAATATATGTTATGGAGTCTATTAAAACACTCGATACTCTTACAAATCAAAAATGCTACAAGGATCACCCACTCATGGGGCCTCAACTTCTTTTGGGTGATAGGCCCACGTGATTCTTGTATGTCTAAACTTCTTTCTTTGAATACTCTTATACTAATCATAGATGAAATGCTTCCCATTAAAAAAACTCACATAAAAGAAAGGATCAATGACCCATGTACATTTAGGTCTTTGTGAGCCACTCCTTATTCTTCCATCCTTCTTGATACTAATGACCATGGTCTTATAGGATTCCTCCACATCCTCAATGATACATGGGATTCCTTCCTTTTATATTTTGTCTCTGTCCCAATGTTAACCTTATTTGTTTTCAAGGGCTCATGGTAGGTGTGTTCTCACTCATCAATGCTATCTATGACTTCACATGTTCCTTCAAAATGGTTAGCATCCAAATTTTCCATTTCCTCACCATCTACTACATAGACCATTTTTACTTTTTCCTTTTCCATGCATGTGCACTCAAGTTGTACTTTCTTTTAGTCCTCTTCATAAAAACTTGTCTCTAGACAATACTCTCCTAGTAGCTCCTATTTTCTATTTTCCTCTATAGATTTATCTCCCATTATAAGGCACTTTACTACTTATAACGCCTTATCCACTTTGATGGGTTTGTACTCTTATAGTCAAAATCTTGAATGAGATCAGTTGCCAACTCCTACCAATTACATGTTTACCGATGCATCTCTGAATGAATATACCATGCACACACACAACCTTGTAAGGTGGAATACAACTTATGAACCCATAATGAAGGTGGTAACACTTCTACACTTCCCATACATGCCTTATCACATGCTTGGACATGAAATGAGGCGGTCTCTTTACCATGGTAGTCTTGGATGATAGTGGATGCATTACTCCTAGAGAACCTTATAGAAAATGTGACTCTTACCTCATGACATTATAGGAGGCTCTCCTAATATGTAGCCCACCAGTGCACTAGAGTTTTGAGAAGGTTATAACTAAGCATTCCCCTTCTCTCGTCCTCATTATTCCACTGAGCATCCATTTCTCACAAGAAAACTTTAGGGTATGTTCCTCCAGAGTAAATCGGTAACTTATTCCATCCCAGGGACTTGACTAAGCATGCATTCATTACCCTTATTAATGATCCTCTCAACTGTCACCCAATAAACTCATAAGTCCCATGCACCCAATTATCACATGCCATGCTAGTGGTATCACTCAAGGACTAGGCATCTTTAAACTGGATAACTCCCTCCATGAAATGAATTATCTCAGGATCTCTGATGGAGCGCACATAGATTTTGTCAAGGAATTCCTCTCCTAAGGGCTTAACATAGGGTGCTTATTTTCCATCTATTAAAGTGATAATCACCCTTTATTCCTTGTTCTCAAAACTGATATACCCCTTGTTAAACCATAGGTCGACATTGTTCTTATAACACTAAGGGAACCCAAGTAATGCTAGGAAATTATCTGCCTCAATGAGCGTTAAGAATTCAAAGTCCCCAGTGAACTTGGCCCCTTAAATAGTGATAACTACATCTTTCAAGATTCCAATGGGCATTTCATTTGTTTTGTTTTCCATATACAACACATTCGAACATAGATGTAATGCAGGCCTTCCCATTCGATTCCAGGGCATCCAAGGTAAGAACATTGACCTCTGCACCCATGTCAATGAGGATATTACTTAGAAGCCAACCATCAATAACTGCATTCAAAGTAATCTCCTTATCATAGTAAATTGTTTGAGGAGGAAGGTTTATATGTAAAACCTACCCTTCACATTCTTCTCTAGCACGTGGTACCTTCTCCCACAACCATTATCCTAGACAGGGAATAATATTCTCTTTCCTTAACATACTACATACTTCCACTGAATTCATCCAGTCCTCCTTGAGCCTTGGAATTCTTTCTTTTCTCAATCTCCTTTGACTTCTCCTTTAGACATTGGATCTCCCCTTACAAACTCCAAATCACATCCATAGTCTCTTGATACACTTCCTTATAATGAGTAGGGTCTAGATACTTCCCATGTACCACTTCTTCCCTAATAACCAATTTATGACTTGGCATCTCCTTGCGTGAGTAGCCTCTGCTCACGTTGTTTCCAGTACAGGTTCTAATCCTGACTCATGCACCACTCTTTGCATCCACTATGGGTTGGCCTTCTTTATACTCACCATCCCAATGCCTTTTTACTTAGGTACTATTGTCTCATGTGCTCAAACAAATTGGGGCACTCCTCATACTTTTTTTTACCGCACCATGAGCACTACAATAGGTTAGGACACTCATGCTTATAATTCTTTGTAGACCCACATTCATAACAGGTTCCTCACGGGAAATCACTTCTTCTTACTGTCATGTTCTATGAACCACAAAATCCTCTTCCACACTTTCCTCCATCTACATACCCTTCATAACAGGTGATCATCATCCTTGGAACTACTTGCAAGGCTAGTTTGGCACACACCAAGATCAATAACATCATGAATCTAGTCAATCATCCTACAATCCTTGGTATCATGGGTCGTAGAGGTATAGATCTTGCAATAGCAAGAAATATTCTTATGGATTACATGTTGTAGTAGAGGACATCTATTTGCATCATGATCCCCATGAAAAATCTCACAATCTATCATCATTGTGCGTACTATATTTTGAGGGAAACTATCCTTTGCATGCCATTCTACTTTATAGTTTGTACACTAAATCCTACTATGAACCTCATGCATCTAGTTTTCAGGTAACTTCTCCAAATACTTAGCCATTACAGTAATTTGAACATATAGAAAAGGGATAACACTAGTATCAATGCTCCCAACATCCTCAACACACATGGTAGCTTTCAAGGCCTCACGTGGGTCTAGAAAAGTCTTGTTTGACAGTGACCTTATGAACGGTGTTATCAATCCTCCAAAAAACCATTGAACATGTTGAGAAGGGTGAATTTCATAGGATAGTTTTGACAAGAGAGATCTTGAATCGTGCATCATACTCTTGCACACTCTATTTCATTCCCTATTAGATCTCCTTTAGGGTGCTAAATCTCTTCTATTCAAATTTAGGAATATGTAATTCTACTAGGAAGGTGTTCTTCAATGTAGTTTAGTCTACCACCATTTGATGGGGGTCATACTTCCGATACCAACTATGTGCACAATCTTGTAACGTCATTACAAACTGACTTGCTTTTCACTTTAGGGTAGTCATCCCTTTCACATGCCATAATAACTCACACTTATCGAAATGCTCTATAGCATCCTCAATACCTTTGCAGTCTAGTAAGTGCAAAGACATCTCAAAAAATACTTATGGAGGTGGCTGAGGCCTTGTCCTCTTGATCTAGAGCATTGGTTCCCTCCGATGTTTCCTCCTCCACCAAATCCATTGGATCCACCAGGTCCTATTCCTCTTGACCCATTAGATCTTCATATCCATTATGTCCACTAGGTCCTCTAGCTCCTATACCACTAGATCCACCTCATACAGCCAAAAAATGACCTAAAGTGATCGTGCCTAGTGTCTCTAGTGTCCCATTGAATTGCACTCACGATGGTTTGTGATATTATCCTACTACCCATTTTGTGCCTCTTGTCACTTCCAGGACATGATACCAAAACATTGTTTATTTGCACCTTGTCCAAAAATTCCTCCAAATATGGGAAAGATTTGTGTGGCCACGGATTTCCCAAATGAGAAATTATATCTCCTAGGAATATATCGGTTACTTACACCAATACCAATTAGAATAGCAATACTTAATCCTTGATCTAGAAAAATCAATCTCCGTGAGGTTAGTCACTAGGTGGATTCGGATGCATGTTGATAGCTCTCCTTTCTCCATGTGAAGAACTCTCATCAGAAGTTGAAGGGGATTCTCTCTCACACTTTCCAAGATGGGGTAACACAAACTACTCATGTTCCATGTCCTCTGTGTGAACCTCAACTCCTTCCCACAACGTCTACCTCCATAGATCCATCACACCTACAACCTCGCATTGTCTAGCCATCTCCCTTTCATGAGATTCACTATACTTGAGTCATCTCTCTTCCCTTTCCTTTTCAGCCGCAATGTCTTCCATCTTCCTCCACCCTAGCTTCCTCATCCAGCGCTTAGAGAAGCTTATCCGGCCATAGGGAATGCCTCTAAACTTAGGGTAATGATCAAGATCTTCATAGCCAAAGGGATAACATGTAAAAATGATCCTTTGGGCTCCCTCGAAACTCAAACTCAACAACCTCTAGGAAATAATACATAGAAATGGCATATTCTAGAGTATAAGTAGTCAGGACTCCTTTCCACCAGTGATCAACAACATATGTCCAAGTCAGATCTACATCTTGTAGCCTCTGGTAATCATCTTGGGTACATATGCATGATTTATAATACCAGATCGATATGGATGCATATCTTTGAAAGCCATTAATATAGTTCTACCAAAAAATAAAGAAGAATGTTTTGTATAACTAATGGTATAGGTTCTCTTCTACCCATCTACGTGTATTTAACTCAAGTCCAGTGTTGAATATTTGAGAAAATGCATCCTTCGTGCTATTGAACCATGTTTTAACAATTTCTAAGGTCATACGTTTAGTCATCAAGAATCACAGGGGACCAAGATGTATGCTATTTCTCACAAAAACTTTGAAAAGAGGTCCTAGCAATGGAATGATGTAGCCTAGAATTTACCAAATAAAACCCTAGATGTGCAAGAACAACACTTAGCCTAGGCGAGTACTCACTAAAGCATGTAAAGGTACAAGGTCCCTCTTTAAGGTTGCTTTGTAGTAGGATGTTAGTGTGATGAAGGAAGAAACATATAGATCCATAACTAATCCATCATTCTACAATGCATGCCATATTCAGATCTAGGAAAGAACAAGCTTAAACAATAATCATGATTGAATCAAGAACATGCACTACTCAATTACACATAGGAATGACACTTAGATTCAGCCAATATCTTCCATCTATTAATAAACATAGAAGTTCCTTACAATAATGGAAATCTATACCGATGCGTGCATGGATCTGATACAGTAATCCAATCATATGCACATATCTATTTATGCTTACTTCTTACACTCTACATATACATACATACATACATACATACACAGATATATACACACACACATATATATATATATATATCAACTACTATGTGATTCACATCATATATATAGGGTGGGGACTTTCCCTTCACCACTTATCTATTCCAAAAATAGGCCACATACTACTAATAGCCATGCACTATTTACAGGCATAACCACACATGCAATTGTTTTATCTATAGACCTTTTATAGTTAACTAAAGTGAAAATCCTATTCTTAGCTTGTCTCCATGTAAAAAGATTCGATATGATCCTCTAAAGATAAAAAATTCATGGAACGCATGTTTGTACCTCGTTTATGTGCTCTGCACGCCATCTTCAAAAAATATGTCTTCATGCTCAAAATTGGCTAAGTCCTAAAAGTTGAACTTGCCCTTTGTACGTGGATTCTTTATGTCCTTCCATGCCCTTGATCTTGGCCTTCTATCCCGTGCAAAATTCTTGTGTGATCTCTAACAAGTATTATTTGATCAACATTACCCTACACTAATCTCATTTTTGTCCCGATAATGGTTATCTCCAAAAATAAAGTAAAGAGTGTTGAATGGAAAGAATAAGAAAGAATGTAGATGTATAAAGAATTTTTATGAGGTAGCCTCCTTTGTATCAGTTTGAAGGATCAACTCTAGATACTCCTTTATTTCAGCCTCCAAGGCCTACCACTCGGTGAATGCTTTCTCTTCCTACTTTGGTATGTCCACAATAATAGAATCTAGTTCATCTTGGGTAACTTCACCTTTTTCATTCTATAATACTAACATAATGCTGGAAATTATAGTATGTTTTCCTTCCAGCACATCCATATTTTGTGCGATGAGTTTCCCAAGCTCATCTAATCTTTCCTTGTGTGGCTCTTGTGCTGCTACTAGGGCCTCACACTTTTTCTTTACGAGTGTTAACCATATTACACATCCTAAGGTATCATCCTTCATAGCCTTATGGACTATATTATCTTCTTCTAGAGTCTTTACCTTGATCAGCGCCTCTGGAGTTGTGCATATATTTAAGGCATGATCCACCTTTTTCAATTCTTCTTGAAGCACTTATAGTAGGCCTTCGTATGATGTAATATTTCTTACTACTACAACCTTAGCCCTTTCTACCTCTTCTTCAGGATTCTTTGGTTTTGGCATTCTGATTGTGTCCTCTTCCAATACCAAGTCCACCAAATCTCTAACATAATGCATTACGAAGGGAATTTTTCTGGTACCTTAGATTTTAGATGTGGGTGCACTTTCATCACATGATCTCCAACGGCCTCTGCCATGCCAATTAATGCACTATTCTTTTTCTACTCCAAGTCCTTCTCTTGGGTTAGGCACACTATCACTACATCCTTCATCTTCAACTCCTCACACAATACTTTGATTGTTGCGGCCTTGTCCATGTTTCTTCTTGCAACCTCAGTAGAAACCTTTACCAGTGCATTGCTAACCTATTCATCTGACATAACAATAGGTTTAACTATTATGTGCCTAGCTTGAGGTGTCTTCTTCATTCATCTTGACATGCATGACTCCTCACATACATCAAAATCAGGCTCATCCATGTGGGTGTGCATTGACCATGAGAGTTTCTTTCTAGTGTGAATGGTCACCATATCCCCATCCATTAATTCCCAGCCAAATAAATCCTTTTGTTCTACAGTGCTTTGGAAATGGGTGCGGATGATTTTTTTGGTGTCCTCTGCATAGCCCATGAGTGGTGCACTATGTTCCCCACTCATCCTCTTTGATCTAGGACCCTTGGGAATTGTAGCTTCAAGGTTAGGATTTTGTCCCATTACACCTTGAGCAATCACATGCATGGATTCGAGGTTTCCTTCTCTCTTTCTTCTCTATCCTTCATCTCTTCATCTTTTTTCTCTTCCTCATTTTGTGGCTCATCTTCTTGCTCAAGTGGGGTAGGAGATGCATGCTCACTCCCCCGATTCCTCCACTTCTTCATCCAACTTCAACTTTCTTCTCCTCTTTGGCTCAATGGTCTCCTTGTGTGGAGAGAGACGAGGTGATTTCCTTACCATTTGTGGGGTTCCACCTTGAGTCCTTATGTGTTTGAACACTTTCTTAAATCTATGCTCCCCCTGCTCAACCTCTATATCTTCCTCTTCATCCTGTCCCTAAGGTGGAGTGGTCATGTGTTGTGACTCTTCTCTATCATATGGTTGCTTTCTTTTATGCTCCAAGCCTCCACTATCTTCACGCTCCTCTTCTTCATCCTCTACTTCAATAGTTTCTATGGGCCTTTGTGCCAGTATGTTTTCCATTGTGTGCTTACCCTTCGGTGGCCCTGGGAGTGAAAATTCATTCTCCACATACTTATTATTCTCCATCTTGGGCTTCAACTGAAGATACACTAATGCTGCCCCTATATCTGCTATAGCTAGACTTATTGGCTTAATATTCAACACCTCTAAAATGATCCTCTTGATATAGGCACTTATTCCTAGATACACATACTTCTTCCTCAATGTGTGGTAGTCGCAGTCTACCTTATCTGCATTGAATACTAGTTAGCACATGTCTATGAATCTATGAATAGATGCTTGGAAATACCTTGCAGTGAATGCATAAGGAAATTTACACCAAGGGCTCTAGACTCCATCTCTCATTAGGAAGCGTGTGATGTAAAAATGCTGATATACAACAAACTGGACTTGTTTCCCCTACTCGAGGGGGGTCCTTCAGGATGTGCCACTCTTTCTCCAAATGCCACTGGATCCTGTCATGCCATTTCTCTACCCTTTTCTTGAAATCATATGCCATGGACCCTTTACATAGGTACTTACTTGAACCTTTCAACCGACAGCAGTTTATTATCCATGGGGTATTCCCATACCTTTTCCTTTGGCCCATCAAGTGCTCCAATTTCCATGAACACCAGTGATAATAGAACAACCCCAAAGTTGATCTTCCCTCCTATGTGTGCTTCCTCGACTATTTTCTCTATAATGTATCCTGTAATATTAGAGACTACTCCTTCTGACATCTTGTGCGCAACGTGTAACCACATAGTATTTACATGTGACCACCACTCTTGATCATTCAACTTTGTAACAAGTTGTGTTGTTGCTTGCACAACTAAACAATTCTTCAACTTGTCTATACCCATACCACGCAGACCCTTCAGGTACCCCAACTCATGTCTGGTCTTTAAGATTGTGGATTTATCTATGAGATCATTATTTATATCCTCTCCTATGGCCTTCAAACCTATCACTGATGAGATAAGCATGGATGAGATTCTAACTCTGCATCCTACAAAGTAGAAGAATTCCTCATGCACTCTTCTCATGGGCCACTGGTACAAGGGCTCATACTTCCCGAAATATGAAATCTCATATAATTTGTAGACCCCAATTCTCTTCAAAAGCTTTGTGCCTACATCATCATAAACCGGCATGTCATCTACCATACATTTTTTCATCCTCATAGTGAGAAAGGAATCAAGATCCTTCTTATTCTTTGAGGTCCTGTGATTGTATTCACTTACTTTTCTCTTTCTGATGTGTGAATCCCATTCCTGGTTGATGATGACTCCTTCTAGATATTGCATTTTTGAAAAATTTCTTTTGGGTGCCATCTCTTCCTCCTCGATGACCACCTTCTTCTTTCCTTTTTCTCCTGCTGCAACTACCTTCTTGGGTGCCATTTTTACCTTGCAATCTGTCTCCTCTTTAACTCTATAATTTGTGAATCAAACCCTAGCTCGA
The DNA here is from genome assembly GCA_018340775.1 of Taxus wallichiana var. yunnanensis. Lineage (NCBI taxonomy): Eukaryota > Viridiplantae > Streptophyta > Pinopsida > Cupressales > Taxaceae > Taxus > Taxus wallichiana. The sequence continues at coordinate 108,510,802 of CM031241.1, read as the reverse complement.
TTCAATCATGCCCTAGGTGGAACTTTGTTCCCTAACTCCTCTCTGTCACCTTTCTTCACTCAAACCCTTCACCACTAGGGACACAAGCTTATTTTCACATAGATCTGTTTGTCATGCTTGGTTTCACACCCTTCACACCTTAACCCGATCACTCGGCTCTTCACACTTATCTCTTTCCTCAAATACTCTTAGTCACAATGGTAAAAATGAATTCACATCCCATCCTTATATATTTTTTCAAATTTTGATGCATTTATTGCTCCTTCACCTACCAAATATCCTCTCATTCATTGACCAAATTCATTCATTCTGCACGGTACATCTTCACGTTCCAACTATAACCTTCGAGCATGCCTTCTTACCCTCTGGTCACAAAATTCTCTTCAACATGCACCCTTGCACATAAGTACCTCATCAATGTACCTTCTCCTAATAGTTATCATGGCCTTTTCTTACCTCATGTTATACTATTATTTCATTCATCTTCATCCTTGGTCACTTTCAAGAAGCAATCTTCTTTTGACTTAAAGCACACCCGTGTGACTTATTCCTTTCACCTTTCAATTCTCACAGTCTTTTACTTGGATAACTACAACCACCCCACACTAAAAGTATGTGCAGTCCTCTATGCATAAACATGCTTCATGTAGTAATTAGCTTCATGCACGCAAGCACGCTTATTACAAAAGAACAACAACTAAATTGACAAATCATAATGAAAATGAAGGAAATACATTAAGGAAATACAAAATTGAAAACCTAATCTAAATGGCAATACTACCTTATTACAAACACCAAGAAGACTTATTTATAGTAGGGCTTTAGCCTACTCCCATTAAAGTAATCGTAGCCGTGTTCCATCAAGTGCTTCTAACTAGAAAGAACCTGATTCAAGTATGTAAGTGATGACATACGGCCCCAACTAATGTACTTTGAGCTTTCTTAGATGGTGTAAGAACTTAGAGTCATAAAGAAGTACCATTTGTCCAATCTTAAACTTCTTATCCCTTATGTTTCTATCATGCCATGCTTTTTGCCTGGCCTTTTCCTACTTTTGACTCCAACGTGCTATGGCTCATCACTCATCTAGTTAAATCATCTTATCAATATGCTCTTTTGAAGCTTGCTCATCAGCTAGACCTTCAGCACACACAATGCACAAATAAGGTAATATAAATTCTATAGGGAGAACGGCTTCTATGTCAAAACCAACTGAAATGGTGTGGATTTATTCAGTCTCTTATAAGTTGTTCTATATGCCCAAAGAAAAATGATCACTTTATCATCTCAATCATTTCTTCCAACATCAAAATTTTTTTTCAATGTCTGGCTCAAAATCTTGTTGAAATCCTCAGCCATTCCATTTTCCTGAGGATGATAGGGTGTAGTCTTATGGTGTGCAACCATAAACTCATCTAATAGGATCCTGATTGTCTCATTCAAAAAGTGTGTACCCCTATCACTTGTCAAGCTTAAGGAACATCCATATCTTGTAATAACATTATCCCATAGAAACCTAGTTTTTGTAGCCACTATACAGTCCTTCGTAGGTGTTGCTTCTTCCCACCTTGTGAGATAATCTATATAAGTAATGATATAGTGTGACCCAGTCCTACGCATGGCTAGTGAAATAGGTCCTACAAAGTCGATGGCCCATTTCTCAAATGGTTTAGCACTAGTAATTGGTCTCAAAGGCATCTCATCTCTTTGCCTTGGTTTACCTAGACGCTTGAAAATGGTCACACGCTTTGCAATATGCTTTAAAATATTTATACAAGTGTCTCCCACCATAATCCAACAAGTAGGATATTTTCAAGTAGTTACATCACCTGCATAGTGGCCTCCTGTAATACCACCATGTGCCTCCTCCATTATATCCTTGCACTCATGCTCTAATACACAACGACGTAATACTTCATCTTTTCCTAACTTGTACAGGTCACCACTGATTAACATAAAAGGTTCCACGCATATAACAAGCTATTTATTTTCTAATGCCTTCATTCCTTCTGGTGCCACACCAATCCATAGAAAGACAACAATGTCTTCTAATTCTGATGGCATGCATTGTAACCTATATAACTATGCATCTGACATGGTTTCTTCAATTGTTTGTGCTTCTTCTCCTAAGTGAATTCTAGACAAGTGGTCTAGTCCAGAGTTACTTTTCCTTGGCTTCACCACAACTGTGAAGTCAAACTCTTGAAATAGGAGTACCCATCTACATATGCACCCTTGTAAGATGGGTTTGTTCACTAAATAATTCAATGCCATGTGATTTGTATAAAACACAAATGGGGTTGCTAACAAGTATTATCGAAACTTGTGCAATGCATAGATCATTGACAAAGCTTCACGCTCTGTAGTTGTATAATTATGTTTAGCAGAGTTAGTTTCCTATTAGCAAAACAAATTGGATGATCGACAATACCCTTTCTAGGTTGAGCTAATACAACACCAATGGCCATTCCAGATGCATCCACATGCACATGAAATGGTTTATCCCATGAGGAAAAGTGCAAAATGGGCATGATAGTAATTTTCTCCTTTAATATCTCAAACGCACGCTACTATGGTTCTCCCGAATAAAATGTACCTTTTCCTTTTAGTAATTCTTCCAAGGTTATAGAAAATTTGGCATACCCTTTGATGAAATTTTGATAATATCTTGTTTGAACCAAAAATCCATGCACCTCTTTTTGGTGGTAGGCGCTTCCAGGCTTAGAATGATTACAACCTTAGCTAGATCAACCAACAAACATTCCTTGCAGATTATATGTCCTAACAATATTCCAAAAGGTGTAGCAAATATGCACTTCTTGATGTTAAAAGAGATACTCAATTTTCTGCATCATTCAAACATTAAGCGTAGATTGTCACAATGTTCTTTCACAAGCCCATATATTGTCCAATCATCTAGATAAATCTATAAAAAGTCGTGAATAAAATATTTGAATGCCTAAACAACTATCCACGAGAATATAGCAGGTACATTTTTCAATCCAAAAGGCATCACCGTATAGGAAAAACCACCCCATTTAGTAGTAAAAGTTGTCTTTTACGGATCCCCCGAGTAATCCTAACTTGATGCTACCTGAAAACCCATCTCGTGAAGAAATATATCTCGCACCTTACGCAACTCCTTCTAGTATTTCCTTAGTAAATGGCATAGGGAATGGATCTATTACACATGTAGCATTCATCTCCCTATAGTCCACACATATTCTAATTCATCCATCCTTCTTTATACTAATCACCATTGGACTAACCCATTCTGACTCATCAAGGTGCTTGATAATTCCATAGTTCAACATGTTATCAATCTCTTCTTTGATATTTTTGTACAAATTAGGTTTCATTCAGCAGGCCACTTTCTAACTAGTCGTGCACCATCCTTAAGCTTTATCTTCATTTCCACAAGTGATTTATACACACCTTTAAGTTCATGACACCCTCGAGGGAATAAGTCCTGATAATCCTTGAGTAGATCAATGATATTTGCCACTTTGATTCTAACCAATAGTCTCCAATTATGACCTCCTTTGGCTTAGCCTCCGAACCTATATTTACCTTCTTTGTCTTCATGGGTTCGTGATAGGCACATGTATCCTTTTCTACACTATCCAAGACCTTGTGCACCCCTTGTGAATGTTCAATATCCAGGTTCTTAGCTTCCTCATCATCCACGATGTAAACCATATTTCCTTTCTCTTTCTCAAGGCAAGCGCATTTAAGTAGTATGGAGTCCATTTCTTCTTCCTTTTCAAAACATGCTCTGACTCTGTCTCACCAAATAATTCTTGAATATGCTCTTCTACCTTTGCACTATCTCCCATAGTTAGGTGCTTGAAAAATCTTAATGCTTCTTTTACTTGAGGTTTTGTTGAGAAGTATTCAAAGGTCTAGAGCATTCCTACAGTCAAATTCTACCAATTCCCAGTCTCTTGATGTAGTTCTGCATATACATACTAGGCGTGTGCATCCTTGTAGAGTAGACTACAATCTATGCACCTAGAGTGAAGGTGGTAATGCTCCCTATCCCGCTATCCAGAGTCTCTCACACTACTGAATGTGATGCTAAACAAGTTGATCACCATTATAATTTTGGATATTCGTAGGTGCATTTCTCCTCAAAAACCTAGTAGATAGGCGATTCCAATCTCCTCCCATTCTATAATATTATCTTTGTGGACTATCCACTAGCTCGTTTGTTGTCTTGCGCAAGGTATACACTAATATATCTCTTCTTGATTTTTCCAATGTACTTCCATGGCTTTCAAAAATACAGGAAGATCTTCTACCCCTATATACCAAGGTATGGTGCTACCTATCCATCGAACAGAATGAAGTCCATTCTTGTGCACAACCGATCTTTTTTACTTGGTGCCCTATTAGTTCATATGTACCATGAGTCTAATTTTCATAAGTAATACCCGTACTATCACTAATAGAATGATAATATTCCCAATGTAGGATGCCTTCCTTTAATGGATCATCGACCTCTAGGTCTGAATAACATGTACATAAATTTTGTTTAATTTCTCCTCACTTAGAGGCTTAACATATGGTGTAGATTTTCCATCTGTCAAAGGTATCACAACCCTTTCCTCCTTGTTCTCAAATCTGATATACCCCTTATTGAATCTCAAGTCAACATTATTCACATAACAACAAGGGCGTCCAAGCAAGGTTGGAAAACTATCTGCTTCTTCAAGGGTTAATACCTCAAAATCCCCATGAACTTGGCCCATTGTATGGTTATAGATGCATCCTTCAAAAATCCTATATGAGTGACCTTAGTTCGATTTTCCATAAACAACACATTAAATGATGGCTGTAATGGAGGCCTCCCCATTCATACCCATGAATCTAATGTAAGAACATTTACTTCCACACTGTATTAATCAATATGTTGCTCAACAACCATCTATATACAACAACATTGAGAGTAATTTCCTTTTCATAATCAATGCTATCAAGGGAAGATTTGCATGTGGGATCTATCGTCTAGATCTCAATACTTGCATGTGGAGTGTTCCCTTTTAACCAACTTCCTAATAGTGGAATGATGTTCTCCTGGCACAAAATTTTACACACTTCTCTCAGATCATCGATATCAGTTTGGGCTATCTTTGATGATTTCTTCTGATCCTATAAGTATTATATCTCACCCTAAAGATTCCTTAGCACTTTTATGGTATCCTGATAAAATTCATTTTCATGAGCAGGATCTAGGTACCTTGTATGTAAAACCTCCTCCTTGGTGATCGTAGGCTTCTTGTGCAATTCCTCTCTTGTGTGCATCACTTCAACTCATGTAGTAATCTTCACTATTAATGCCTCAAGTCCTGGTGTTATCTTGGGCATCCACTAATCTTCTACCATGCGTTGGATTCTAACCATCCTGACACCTTTGTTTTCTTACTTATGTTGCTTACTCAGATGCTCATATAAGTCTGGACACTCTTCATAGCTATGGTTCTTTCCATAGAAATAACATGCAATATTCTAAGGACATTCACGCCTATATTGGTTCGAGATCCACACGTATAACATATCCCATATCCACCTCTTCCTCCACGTCATCCTCCATATCCACCATGATATCCCGTTCTTCCAGAATTATCTATTACATAGCATTTTGATTATGATCCCGATCCTGAGTGCTCATTCTTACCCTTAGAATTATCTATTACACTTGTCTACCCCAATGTCTATAGCATCCTTGATCTAAACAATCAGTCGATAGTCTTTGGTATCATGGGTCATGGACTAGAAAATTTTAATGTAACAAGATACATTCTTCCTTATCGCGTGTTGTAACAAAATATAGTGACTAGAATCATGATTCAAATGACAGATCTCATATTCCAATAGTAATGAGCATATTGTTCTATAAGGACAACTATCCTATGTGTGACCTTATACTTCACAATTCTTACACCAAATTCTGAGTGTGTTTCATGGGCTGAATTCATTGATAGATTCTCTAACTATTTTTCCATAGCTGTAATATGTGCCTCTAAGAATGAACTAATTCCAATGTCCATGATCCTAACTTCCTCATCATGTAAAGTTGCTTCCAATGCTTCGCACAAATCAGTGTATGTCTTCTGACGTGATGTGCTCTTACGAATGGTGTAATCAATGCCAACAAACCATTGTGCATGTTGGCTTGTGTGAATATCATAAGAAATCTTACATATGAGTGTTTTAAAATGGGCATCATAATCACGTACACTTTCAGTAGTGCCTTTCTTGATATCCTTGAGCGCACTTATACTCTTATGCTCAAACTCAGGGATATGGAACTCTTTCAAGAAAGCATCTTTCAATGTTGCATAATCCATGCAAGTTTGATTAGGGTCAAACTTCCTATACTAGTTGTGTGCACATCCTGTAATGTAGTAGAAAATTGACTTTCCTTGCACTCAAAATCCATGATCCCTTTCTCATGCCACAATATTTCACACATGTACACATGCTCAGAAGAATCCTCTATGCCTCTATACTCTAGAAGACGAAGATACATATCCATATAAATATTATGGGGTTGGTGTGGACCTTGCCCACCTGATCCGTAACCTCCCGTATTTCCTCTTGCCTCCATAACCACCAAATCCATTGGAACTAGTCACGTATTTCCTCTCTCTTCCTTTCTTCATGTATTTCCTCTCTCATCCTTTCTTCCACTAGATCCCGATCCTCCACTTGTAGTTAGAATAATACCTAAAGATGTACTCCCATGTGCTCTTATAGTAGTACTATACTAAACCCCTACATTTTGTGTGGTAGTTCCACTTCCAGAGGTGAATCCAACATTTGGTGCACTTACATTTTGTGTAGATGATGCACCTAAAAATTTTCCTCCAAATAACATTGAAGTCATCTATCCTACCATTGATGTACTTTCTCTCTGACTTACTCGATTCTCCTATTTCCCAAATTCACTTACTGATTACTTGTCATACTAGATATTGGAAAACCAAGCACAAGGGCTAGGTCACTAGGTGGATTAAGATGCATGGCATAGCCTGGGTAGTCTCTCTTTGGCACACTTCTATGTGAGGCCAAGGGGGATATCTGTCACATTTTCCAAGATGGGGAGTTGGTGATGCTCGGATCCATGTCTTCTACGTGAGATTCAAATCCTTCATGATCCATATCTCTCCTCAATGCCATACTTTTTGCAATGTAACTCTACTTCTCTATCTCCCTCTCATGCACCTCATTATACTTAAGCCATCTTTCCTCTCTCTACCTTTCTTCCACTAGATCTGCCATCTTTCACCAAGCTTGTTCCTTTCCTCACGCGTGGTGAGGTATATACCATCGCGGTTCAAAGTTACATCCTTGATTACCATTGGATACCTTGCAGAACACTCCTCTGAGGAAAAAACTGAATTCAGCTACCTCCGAGAAGAGTACATCGAAATTGAATATTCCAAAATATAACTATTTAAAACACCACAAAACCATGTATCTATATAGCATCGGTCCGAGATCGATCAACAACATAAAGGGCTTGAAATTCTTCCTATGTATAGACAAGTGTGTGATACCTCCAATTCTGTTTAGATGCATAAGCAATCAGCCACTCATATAATTCTCTTTGGAAAGATAGAAAAAAATATCTCATATAAGTTGTCATACAAATTATCTTCTACCCTAGTCCGTGCATTAAAATCAGATCCAATGTTGAACCACCATGCATATTCCTCCTCCAGATTGTGTATCCACTCCTCAATACTTTCTAGAGTTAACTAGTACGTCTTCATCATGAAACATCTTGAAAACAATTGAAAAAGAGGTCCCGACAATGGAACCAATGATGCAACCTAGAATTTACTAGATAACATCCTAGATGTGCTTACACATCACTTAGCCTAGGCGAGCACTCACCCAAAGTGTGAAAAGGTATCAGGTCCCTCTTTAGGGTTACTGTAGCAGGATGTTAGCATGATGAAGGAAGAAATCCATAACTAATCCATCATTCTACAATTCATGCCATATTCAGATCTAGGAAAGAACCAACTTAAACAATAATCATGATTGAATCAAGAACATGCACTACTCAATTACACACAGGAATGACACTTAGATTCAGCCAATATCTTCCATCTATTAATAAACACAGAAGCTCCTTACAATAATGGCAATCTATATTGATGTGTGCATGGATCTGATACAGTAATCTAGTCATATGCACATATCTCTTTATGCTTACCTCTTATGCTCTACATATACCTATATATATCAACTACTATGTGATTCACATCATATATATAGGGTGGGGACTTTCCCTTCACCACTTATCTATTCCAAAAATAGGCCGCATGCTACTAATAGCCACGCATCATTTACAGGCATAGCCACACATGTAAGTGTGTTATCTATATATCTCTTATGGTTAACTGAAGTGACAATCCTATTCTTAGCTCATCTCCATGTAAAATGCTTTGATCTGATCCTCTAAAGATAGACAATGTGTGGCGTGATAATAATGGTATAGCTTAGATACCAAATGATAGAATAGAATAAGATTGCAATGACCAAAGAGGGACGGAAGCCTCACAAATATTATTGATCATGAAATCAGATTACATTACAATGCAAGAGCTGTAATATTTATAGATATTAGACAGCCTCATATGGATAGACATGACACCCTAGCAGACACCAACTACGAGATGATAAGACCCATCTCACATGCACATGTAATTACTACTAATACCAATATTGAATGTTATCCAACATAACAATATTGAATGCAAGTCACTAGACTAGAGTGCACATGTTGCACATTATTAAATAAAAGACAATGCAATAAAATGCAATAAATATGCCTATGCTAAATTATGCTAACATTCCCCCCCTTAATTTTGCATAGTTTCCAATGAAGTGGAGAGGAACTCTCTGAACAGTGTGAATTTGTCACATGCAAGTGACTTAGTGAAAACATCTGCCTTCTGTTCAGCTGTAGGACAGAACTGGAGCTGTATGTTGTGCTTCAAGACATGCTCACGTATGAAATGAACCTGTACTTCAATATGCTTGGTTCTCTCATGAAATACTAGATTGCGAACAAGCTTTAGAACTCCTTCATTATCAACATATACTGGAGTAGATTTCTGTTGTGGTAGACCAATTCCTTCCAGTATTCGGCGTAGCCATATTGCTTCACAAACAGCTTCACCTGCAGCTCGATACTCTGCTTCTGTAGAAGAGTGAGAAACAAAGTTTTGTTTCTTGCTTCCCCATGATATCGGTCCAGATCCCATAAAGAAGACGAAGCCTGATGTTGACTTCCTATCATCCATGTTTCCTGCATGATCTGAATCTGAATATCCTGTCAAGAAGAAATTGTCATTCTTCTTGTACTCTAGACCAAGGTCAACTGTACCCTTTAGATATCTTAGTATTCTCTTTGCTGCTTTCCAATGACATATTTTCAGTTCTTGCATGAAGCGTGATAAATAGCTAACTGCAAAGCTGATATCTGGTCTAGTATATGTTAGGTAAATGAGACTCCCGATCAACTGCCGATAGAGAGTTGCATTCACCGGTGGTGATGGATCGAACGAGATAACTGAAGTCTCGCTTCCATAGGTGTAGCAATAGGAGTGCAGTCCATCATCCTAAATTTCTCGAGTGTTGTCTTGGTGTATTTCAACTGTGACACAAAGATATGATTCTCTTTTTGCCATACTTCCAACCCAAGACAATAGTGCATGAGCCCGAGATCTGTCATGTCGAATGATCGATTAAAATCCTTCTTTGTTGCATCGATCATCTTCATAGAACTGCCTGTAATGACTAGATCATCGACATAAACAACCACAATGACAATCTCCCCCCCTTGCTTTTTGAGGTAGAGATTGGGGTCATAAGGATTCCTTTTGAATCCATGACTTATGAGATGCTCATCAATTTTGATGTACCATGCCCGGGTGCCTGTTTTAGGCCATATAGAGATTTTATGAGTCTGCATACCATCATCTCTTTTCCTGGTATTACATAACCCTCTGGCTGAGTCATATAGACTTCTTCTTGCAAATCTCCATTAAGAAAGGCACTTTTCACATCCATTTGGTGGACTTTCCAACCAAATTGTGCAGCTAGAGCAAAGATCATCCTGATTGTCTTGATCTTGGCTGTGGGAGCAAATGTCTCCTCATAATCAATGCCTTCTTGTTGTGCATACCCCTTTGCTACAAGCCTTGCTTTATACTTGTCAATAGTCCCATCTGATTTGTACTTAGTCTTGAATATCCATCTGCATCCAATGGGTTTCTTCCCTGGTGGAAGGTCGACAAGTTGCCATGTGTTGTTCTTCATCACTGACTGATACTCTGAATCCATGGCATCTTTCCAAGCTTTTGATTGTAGGGCTTCCTGAACTATAGATGGCTCAACTGTTTCAACAACTCTACTCATTAGGGCATAATTGACCTCTTCACGAGCTTGACTGCGAGTTCTAGGTCTAGGATTGGACGATGTGCTCGGTGCTTCATCCAAATTTACATCTCTTATTAATTGAGTATACCATTTAGGTAACTTATTAGTTGTTCCATTGGATTGTGGTGGATCACCATCATCCAATTCATCACTGTCATCTTCAGTGGGAACATCAAATTTTGTCTTCACAAGAGGTGTATTCTGCATGTTTGTTGAGTCGTTGAGTGGAGCATCTACTTGTTTCTTCTCAAAGAACTCAACATCCCTACTTGTGTATACTTTCTTTGCTTTCGGATCCCATAATCTATACCCAAGTGCTTCTTCACTGTATCCAATGAATATCAGTTTCTCAGCTTTCATATCCAACTTGTTCTTGTTCTTCTTGGGTATGTGCATGCTAGCTTTACACCCAAATACTCTTAGGTGTGCAATTGATGGTTTCCGATTTGACCATGCTTCTTGAGGTGTCACTCCTTCAAGAGCTACTATGGGCACTCTATTCAACAAATAGACTGCAGTTCTTGCAGCTTCTGCCCAAAATGTCTTTGTTAAACCTGAGTCATCAATCATACATCGCACCATTTCCATGATAGTACGATTCCTTCTCTCAACTATACCATTCTGTTGTGGTGTGTGAGTAGGAGGCATTTGTCTACGAATCCCATGAGCTTCCAGGTAAGTCTTGAACTCATTGCTTGTGAATTCCCCCCCTCGATCTGAGCGGAGAGTTTTGATCTTGCGACCAACTTCATTCTCAACAAGTGCTTTGAACTTCTAAAATGTCTCAAAGGCTTGACTCTTGTTTCTTAGACAATATATCCACATCTTTCTTGAGTAGTCATCAACACAAAGCA